>JANAVB010041620.1:21120883-21128383 GCA_029216955.1 Iris pallida
GAGTTGCAACGAGTAAGATTGGAAGATAGCGGATACGATAATAACGAGTCGAGTTGGTCGCTAAGTCGAGTTTGAGTAGGCAAACGTTTATGTTGGCCGAATGTTGCGTTGAGCTTTGAATAAGCAAATGTTGCGTATGTGATCGATATGATCGCTAAGGCACGGTTAGATTTGAATGAATGTCGAACTTGAGCGAACAATAGGGCATGTTGGTCCAGTTGTTGTGCCAACTCGGATAAGAAGAATGCTAGAGCTGGGATCGAGAAAGATCGCCACACGAAAGAGTTGATTGGAAAATAGATGTCGGACCTATGTGGAGTGTAATGTTGAGTAGTGACTCGATTTCGAGTGGTATATGCAATACCACTTGTGCGATCAGTGAAGTAAGGCATTGTATCGATAACGATAGGCTCGATTTCTGAGTGGTATATGCAATACCACTTAGCGATAGCTATGTTAAGCCGTTTGGTAACTTGTAATAGAATGCATTGAGACGATTATGTCGATTACGATAGGTTTGTGCTTAACGGATAGAGTGGTGTGGAGACTCGAGTGGGAATGACTCGATAGGAGTCGATGCAAGTATGCTTCGATGAATTAAGTTGAACGATTATGTACGAAGTCATATCCATGGATGATACGTCGGACGAGGATCCGTTAAGTGTAAGTCGAACGATAGGCTGAGCATAGTGAGGGAATGTTGCATTGAGAAAATAGTTGACTCTGTCAGAATTGAGTTAAGTCGGTATAAAAACTGTACAGAACGAGTTGAGTATGTAGGAAGTAATCATGCAAAATGAATTTGAGTTAGAGCGAGGAGTCGGTAGCACTATTTAGAAGTGCGAGTTAGGGATATGAGAATGGATATGTGAATTGGGAATTGTGTCGCGATGATGGTAGTTAGTTACCACTGAATGGATCTTAATGTGTGTACAAGACTTGATTCATATTCGAGTTCGGATGATAACAGTGATTGCAACGAATTGGAGCTTATGAGAAAGAAAGATGTTCAAGTTATGTATATCGACGATGGTATTGAGGCATATCAAAGACGATATATAATAACTCGGGGATACTCTAATCGAATGAACAAAAATTATGTTGAGCATTGTTATTGAATGAATAAGATGCAAGTTAAGTTGATGGCAGTTTGGATGATGTCGGTAGGAATGCTTCGTGAATTTGAGAGTGGATGGATATTACTTGGATGAAAACGAAAGTGCTTGATTGTTTCGAGGATAACCACAATATTGACATTCTTGTCTTATGCGAGTGCAACTCCAGCATCGTACATACGTCACGCCAAATTATGGTGATCATTTCGCGTGAGCGCTGGTATGGTGATTCATACAGCGGGGATGATCAAACTTACAAGGCATGGCAAAATCGGATTTGACTTGTGGTTTGATGCGAAAGTTATTCGAGGATGGTTTTGATGAGTATAGAATGTGTTGAACTATGATCACGGATAGGTAAACTCGGACTTGAGGCGAGTAGATGTCATATGACTAGCAAAAATAGTCGACGGTAATACATGAGTGATTCGAGTAGTAATAGCGTACAATGTGCATAAGTGATTCGAGTAGTTAACGGCGTATCAGTTGCGCGGGGGGTAAATAAATTGTAGATTGGTCACTACAAAAATTTGTCAGATTAGCCACGTCTAAATACGTCGCTAATCTCATCGAAAACATCGCTAAATCAATTTAGCGACGTTTATGGCGACGTTTCAGGAACGACGAAAAAAAACGTGTCGCTAAACGAGAAAACGTCGCAAAACGTCGCTAGGGCGATGCTATTTCGCGACATCAATGACGTCACTAATTAGCGGCATTATTTGTGATGTTTGTTATTTGACGCTAATCAGCGACGTAAAAGGCGACGTTATAGCGTGGTCGCCGTTTAGCGACAGATTTACGACGTTTTGGCGACGACGAGCTGACATCAGATTTGGTGCCACGTGTTGCCACGTCAGAATTTAGCGACGCTTTTAGCGACATTTCTTGGCGTCACTAATATGTAGCGACGAATACTAACGTCGTTAAAAATGTCGCTAAATTAAAAAAATATAAAAAAATAGGTTCCAGAAAGCAAATGATGCTGGAGCTAGAGCCTGAGCCAAAATACAGAATACAGAATCCAATCTCTGGGTTCGTCGACCCCCTCGGTGGAACACTCAACACCGGCACGCACAATACATGCCAGAATATACAAAAAATATAAAGAAAAAATACTATCCGTAATGAACATTGTCAATATATAATATCCTCAACACAACCAAATCAATATTCACAAATACGTACAAACTCAGTATCCTCAACGAAAAAACTGAATATCCCCAAATACGTACAAAGTAAAAATACAAAATACAGAATCTAATCCCTGGGTTCGTCGAAAATACAAAAACAAAGATTGACACACAGTTCTAATTCATATGTGTTTTAAGTGTGAGAACGGATGGCTCAGAACACAACACAAAATTCATTCTAGCGTACATTAGTGTGAATCATCTATGTTCTGTACATATGGTGTAGTATACGTTCTTATCGAATCTAGTATCTAGTATCTGAAGAATGTAACAGAATCAAGATGAACTCACATAATGTAATACTAAGACATCATCTACTACTATATAAGATATAGTGATAGGTTGTCGTATCATTATTGCCGAGGGATGAGGGTCGCAGGACAGTCAACTTTATCTACGACTACATAGTTTCTGCCTCGCCAGTCGAATGGCTGCAGGGACTGTCCTGATCACCATGTCGTACCATAGTTTCTGCCTCGCCAGTCGAATGGCTGCAGGGACTATGTCCTGGAGCTGGAGCCAAAATACAGAATCCAAAATACAAAATACAGAATCTAATCCCTGGGTTCCCCCACCAATTCATTTCACCCTATTTTACTCTCTCATACTCTCCCCTCCTCCCTCCGGCGCTCTCACTCTCTCCGGCGCTCTCACAGTACTAATTCATATCTATTTAAGTGTGAGAACGGATGGCTCAGAACACAACCCAAAATTCATTCTAGCATACATTAGTGTGGATCATTATGTTCTGTACATATGGTGTAGTATATGTTCTTATCGTATCTAGTATCTAGTATCTGAAGAATATAACAGAATCAAGATGAACTCACATAATATAATACTAAGACATCATCTACTACTATATAAGATATAGTGATAGGTTGTCGTATCATCATTGCCGAGGGATGAGGGTCGCAGGACAGTCAACTTTATCTACGGCTATATAGTTTCTGCCTCGCCAGTCGAATGGCTGCAGGGACTATGTCCTGATCACCATGTCGTACCATAGTTTCTCCCTCGCCAGTCGAATGGCTGCAGGGACTATATCCTGGAGCTGGAGCCAAAATATAGAATCCAAAATACAAAATACAGAATCTAATCCCTGGGTTCCCCCACCAATTTATTTTCCCCTATTTTACTCTCTCATTCTCTCTCCTCCCCCCTCCGGCGCTCTCACTCTCTCCGGTGCTCTCACAGTACTAATTCATATCTATTTAAGTGTGAGAACGGATGGCTCAGAACACAACCCAAAATTTATTCTAGCATACATTAGTGTGGATTATTATGTTCTGTACATATGGTGTAGTATATGTTCTTATCGTATCTAGTATCTGAAGAATGTAACAGAATCAAGATGAACTCACATAATGTAATACTAAGACATCATATATTACTATATAAGATATAATGATAGGTTGTCGTATCATCATTGCCGAGGGATGAGGGTCGCAGGACAGTCAACTTTATATATCTACGGCTACATAGTTTCTGCTTTGCCAGTCGAATGGCTGCAGGGACCATGTCCTGATCACCATGTCGTACCGTAGATTAATGCAAATAGAGCTGGAGCCTGAGCCAAAATACAGAATACAAAATACAAAATCCAATCCCTGGTTTTACCGACCCCTTTGGTGGAACACTCAACACCAGCACGCACAATACATTCCAGAATATACAAAAATATAGAGAAAAATTCTATTCGCAACGAACAATGTCAATATATAATATCCTCAACAAACCAAATCAATATCCGCAAATACGTACAAACTCAGTATCCTCAACGAAAAAAACTGAAGGAAAGATCAGTGCTTTCTAGTTCTCTTCCATCCATCCATTCCTCCGTTCTGATCAAGCCTCTTCCTTCTCCTCTAATCCACCATGGCTCTGGACCCATATGCTCCTCCCTACTTTCCTTCTTCTTATTTGACTCTCTCAGCCACATATGATATCCAGCTCAAGTATAGAGGTGGGAGAGAAGAAGTAGGCAGGATTAGGAGGCCGGGGAAGCAGCACAGCCGACGGCATGACCTGGAGGAAGTACATAGGTTTTCTTCAACATTCGTAGGAGAACTATAAGGATATATCTTTTAACAACATGTCACCTTGTCAAAGACCCTTAATGTGAATATCACGTTATCACGGTGTCGGAAGACCAATATGTCATAATTTTCTAAGCCGTGTGCTTTGACATAATCCTCCCAACTCTTTCCTTTACTACATAGGAGCAGATGGGTCCAGAGCCATGGTGGATTAGAGGAGAAGGAAGAGGCTTGATCAGAACGGAGGAATGGATGGATGGAAGAGAACTAGAAAGCACTGATCCTTCCTGTTGTAAGAACGGATGGCTCAGAACACAACCCAAAATTTATTCTAGCATACATTAGTGTGAATCATCTATGTTCTGTACATATGGTATAGTATACGTTCTTATCGAATCGAGTATGTATTATCTGAAGAATGTAACAGAATCAAGATGAACTCACATAATGTAATACTAAAATGTCATCTACTACTATATAAGATATAGTTATAGGTTGTCGTATCATCATTGCCGAGGGATGAGGGTCGAAGGACAGTCAACTTTATCTACGGCTACATAGTTTCTGCCTCGCCAGTCGAATGGCTGCAGGGACTATGTCCTGATCACCATGTCGTACCGTAGATTTATGAAAATGGAGCTGGAGCCAAAATACAGAATCCAAAATACAAAATACAGAATCTAATCCCTGGCTTCGTCGAAAATACAAAAACAAAGATTGACACACAGTTCTAATTCATGTGTTTTATGTGTGAGAACGGATGGCTCAGAACACAACACTTTATAGCATACATTAGTGTGAATCATCTATGTTCTGTACATATGGTGTAGTATACGTTCTTATCGAATCTAGTATGTAGTATCTGAAGAATGTAACAGAATCAAGAATGAACTCACATAATGTAATACTAAAACATCATCTACTACTATATAAGATATAGTGATAGGTTGTCCTATCATCATTACCGAGGGATGAGGGTCGAAGGACAGTCAACTTTATCTACGGCTACATAGTTTCTGCCTCACCAGTCGAATGGCTGCAGGGACTATGTCCTGATCACCATGTCGTAGTCCAATACAATCCAGAGATTGACACAATACTAATTCATATATGTAATCCAATACAAATAGTCTAATACAAAAACAACCCACAATACAAATAGTCCAATACAAATAAGTACTAATAGCTAATAAGAACCACGCAGCTCACGCAAATGCTCAGTGATACGATTACGCAACCACCCCGAAAAAGTGGGATCGACGGCGTTTGGATGGATGTAGTCCCTTGCAAGTGCTGGATGAATAGAACTCCCGGTCTCACTAGTTACCGGTGCCACTTCCTCCTTAACAGTAGGAGGAGCCACCTCAGCATTCACTGTTTCCCTCAAACGATGTGCCGCTCCTCGGGTTATGGGTGCCATCTGGTAAAATCAATATTCACAGGAGAGAGCGGTTGAAAATGAATGAGAGAACTATCAGAGAATCATATAAAACTAACTAGAACTAAAATACAGTAATTGACAAATAAATGAGAGAACTATCAGATGTGATACTTAAGTATCAATGCGATACTCAAGTATCGATATTGTGATTGCGATACCGATACACATAGGAATGGTATGATACTCAGAGTATCGGTATATATCGGACCATTCCGTATTACTCAGAGTATCAGTAATACAAAATGACAAAAATATAATACGTATAAAGAATTAAAAAACTTACATAAGCTTTGGCAGCCATCTTCTTCGTCATCTCTGTCCAGAAATCCGCTGTGAGTCAATCCTTTGCCCTAGAGCTCGAGTGGACATCCTTGAGTAGGACGTATACTCTGAGAGATCACCTTTACAAGAATGATATCAGTAGTGGGATTGAGTGTTGGAGGAGATATTATCAGAGTGTACGTCCTACTCAGATGAGTCTCTCACCGTTACTATTTTTTCTGACAACATGGTAGATGTGCTCCGTCAACAAATTCTTGCTCTGAGCCAAAACTTTGCCCCGGAGCTCAATTGGACATCCTTCGTGTAGAGCTCGAGCGAGAGGTTCCTGACAGCATGGTGGTCTCCTTTGTCAAAGGATTCGTAGACGAGCACGAATCCTTTGACAAAGGAGACCACCATGCTGTCAGGAACCTCTCGCTCGAGCTCTACACGAAGGATGTCCAATTGAGCTCCGGGGCAAAGTTTTGGCTCAGAGCAAGAATCTGTTGACGGAGCACATCTACCATGCTGTCAGAAAAAATAGTAACGGTGAGAGACCCATCTGAGTAGGACGTACACTCTGATAATATCTCCTCCAACACTCAATCCTACTACTGATATCATTCTTGTAAAGGTGATCTCTCAGAGTATACGTCCTACTCAGATGGATCTCTCAGAGTATCCTCTCCGGTTGGTTGTCCTAATTCATGTATTTTAAGTGTGAGAACGGATGGCTCAGAACGCAACCCAAAATTCATTCTAGCATACATTAGTGTGAATCATCTATGTTCTGTACATATGGTGTAGTATACGTTCTTATCGATCTAGTATGTAGTATCTGAAGAATGTAACAGAATCAAGATGAACTCACATAATGTAATACTAAAACGTCATCTACTACTATATAAGATATAGTAATAGGTTGTCGTATCATCATTGCCGAGGGATGAGGGTCGTAAGACAGTCAACTTTATCTACGGCTACATAGTTTTCTGTCTCGCCAGTCGAATGGCTGCAGGGACTATGTCCTGATCACCATGTCGTACCATAGTTTCTGCCTCGCCAGTCGAATGGCTGCAGGGACTATATGTCCCAATCACCATGTTACCAATTAACCAACCAACAAAACTACTTGTTACAAATATCGGCACTATCGGTGTGTTCGAATCGTAGTATCATATTTTTCGATGTCGGAAAACAAATAATTATTACTAAATTATCAGATTTTTCTACGAAGATTCGTCGAATCTTCCATCTAACTGTCCAAAAGTGATCCTGGGTTATTTTTTACCCTAGCTTTCGATTTTGCCATCAATTTTATATGTTTACAATTATCTCTAAGACTCAATACAGACTCGAGATATAGTATAGCAGGTGCAAGCTTCTTCATATTTTTGAAATGATGATGGTATGGCTTGGCTTCTTCATTTGATAGATGATGGTATTTTTTT
>JANAVB010041620.1:21133383-21273383 GCA_029216955.1 Iris pallida
ATGTTTCTACTGAACCAAAGGACTGGACAAGATGCTAAGGTGGGGCTGACCATGAGCCTACTCCTACTGACAAACCAAAGATATAACTAACTGATACCTAAAGGTATATTGGTCTGCACAAGTGAAATGGGATAGCTTACAAGGACTGAACAAATATAGGACTGCTCTACTCATTGATACCAAAATGCAGCGAAAGAATGGTCATCATGAACCTCAACTAAGCTAAAATGATCTCTGAGGGACAAGGAGCATGAAAGCATCTAAGTATAGAAATTTGGAAACAGTGGATAGTACACAGTATTTCAAACCCCCAATCCATAATACCCAACCAAAACCATTCCAAAATTACAAATAACACCCTAAATCACTAACACAACATATAACCAATATAAAAACTAAATTAAAACTAAAATTTAAGTATCAAAAGTCCTAAGAGTCATTTCATCAAACACTTGATGTGCGTATCCGATACTCTCATGATACGCACTCCAAATGGATCCAAACTTGACACAAATACCTAAAGCAATGGAGACCCTAAATAAATGCATCTATACTAGAGAAAAGGAATTTAGAAGGTTTAGAGGGCTCTTACCAATTTGGAGTTGGAATTCCAATGAAAAGTTTCTAGATCTCCACCAAGCTCCAATGGCCAAATTGCTCCAAATGCTTCTAAGATAGTCAATAGAGGCTTCCTCTCTTCAAGAGAAAGAGTTTGCAATTGGTTTGAGGAAATTTAGACTCAATTTGGAAGATGGAGGCAATTTGGGGAAGAACACAAATTAGGGTTAGAATTTGTAATGAAAGAGGAAAGAATAAGGGATGTATGCTATTAATAGCAAGAGGGACATGTGTGGGCCGGCCACATGTAGGTTAGCTAGGGTTTAGTGTAACGTCCTACTCCCAAATACTTAGGACTAAGTACGTAGACATGCCAGCTGCATACATACGAAGTATACTCCAATATATGAAATCCTCGTATGTATACATAAGCTATAAATGCAGTAAAATCAAGGCTAACTAATCTCATCCACAAAATAAAAGAATAAAAGATACTATATAATAAACTATGAATTGTCATTGGTACATGTAGTTGGGCGGAGACAAATCTACTACCAACTATGAAAAGTAATACATAACAAAAGAAAGGGTTTGGCGAATAGAGATAATTATGGCCATGGCTAGAACACCTGCGAAAGACAAGAGCACACACTTGGAGAGATAACTAGGTCCTTAGAGGGACGTAGCAAGATACACAATATCATGCCATATAAACTGAATATAACGGCTCAATAATAATAAGTAGGATCGGATCATAACATGGTCTAATACCTCACCATTTGGATTAGTGTACCATCCCTCCAACCAAACAAGGACATGAGATGACACACTAACCCACGATGAAGTATCTTTCCAAGTCATAAATCCAATATGGTATCCGGACCACAACAAGGTTCAGTACCTTCTCATCGAAGTAGTAAGCCACACCTACAACTAAACAAGGATAAAATGTGACAAACTAGTCCGCGACAAGTTACTGTTCCAAGCCACGATCAGATACAAGTACCAAAACCAAGAGTACTCATACCTAACGGATAAGGTAGCCTAACCAGTCTAAGTGTATGCAGTTTTAAGAACATCCTCCAACACATGGGCCCTGGCTAAAATAGGATCGGTATGGTCCCCTCTTGGGACACCAGAGGCCCCATCAATAAGAGCATAACGTTCCGCAGAACGCCAGTGGCCGTCAGTAATCATGGGTAATCTCACCAACGTCTCCGACGGAGCTCACGGGTTACAAAAAGGTAAGGTGCATAGTAGCCCATACGCTAAGGTATTGTCCTCTCCGTCCAATGCCTACTATGTTGTTTCTACAAAGCTAATTATAAACAAGGCTATATATATATACTAGCAGGCATGATATATTAAACACATATAAATAATCAAATAGTAAAACTAGATAACAATAAGAATATGCATGTAAATAAACTGTAGAGGGAGGCAAGGTATCTTGCCTGTGGTCCTTGCACAAACCGTAGTCACAAGTCGAGGATAAGGGGATGCCGATCTAGGAGCTGTCAACCTATAACACATATCGCACCATGAACCGTGCACGAAAACTATAAATCAATTCTAATATTATAGTTCTAAATTCATGGAATAGTGGCTAGTTGGGTTACTAATCTAATAATAATTAATTCTAAAATAATTCACTTAAAAATCTAATTTAACCTAACAATAATCTGAATATAACCTAAATATGCAAGTTTGGCCATCAAAAGTCGCGTTTTCTAATTTTGGAAACCATGGCACGCAAATCGAGACATGCCGTTGACTATCTAGTCAAACGCTATAAACTCTAGATTTTGAAAGTGCACCTTGGTAGATTTCAGCGCCATGAGTGCGCTAGAAATAACCGTGCCGCAAAATCACGCTTTGGTCAAAAGATATCGCCGTTATGGCTAATCGTGACCAAAACGGGGATCAACCGATCAATTCTGAGTTCAACTGAAAACTAAAATACTAGATGAACGAATTAATTTCTGGAAAAATATATATGTGGTAGAGCTCTGTGTTAGCTTTCCGAAACTTCAAACGGTTCATGATTTTGATTTTCGATCCTCCCGAAATCTCGAAAACACCTAAACGTGTCAAGTTTCGGACAACCGACACTCTACAAATTTTTCAGAAATTTAGGAATAATATCTATGAAAATAAATTACATAATCAGAAATCCTACCTCGATACGAATCCAACAAAAAAAAAGGCACACGAAAAGCACGTCGGAGTTGGCAAAAATCGCTTCGGGAAGTCGGAAACCCTAGATGAGTTCTCCCACAAAAGGCTGCTGGAATTTAATTAGGGTGGGCGAATATAATAATATATATATAGGAGAGAGAGAGAGGCGGTCACTGTAGCAATTGGCACCGATAGGTGGCCCCCCCGGGTGGATTTCTGGATATTTATTTATTTAATTCAGAAAATTATTTAAAAATTATTTTAAGTCCAAATAAATCAAAATAAATTACAGAAAAATCCAAAAAAATTCTAGAAAATTCTAGAAAATATTTCTAAGTGTCTAGAATATAAATAAAATATTTTAACACAAAATATCATCGTGTGACCTCACAGTAAATTCTCAAAGCCTATAAAATATAATTTTATAGATTTTAATTATATAAAAATTCCCAAAAATTCTAAATAAATCTAGAAAAATTCTAAAATATTCTAGAAAATAGTTTTAGTCATTTAGAGCCCAAATAAAAATATTTGGTCCAAAATACTCCCGTATGACCTTACAGTAAATCCTGAAAGTCCTTAAAAAAATAAAACCTTAAATATTAAATACCTAAAAATATCCAAAATTGTAGAAAAATATAAAATAGCTAAATAATGCATATATAAGCTATCTAGAGGTCATATGACCTTAATATGGTCATATCCCACCTACAAGCTTTGGCATGACTCACAATGACTATAAAATTAATCATAAACAAATACAATTAAAAAATTAAAAATTTGGGAAGTGTACTTACAGGGTTCTAGCAAGACTAGTGACTAAATACTAATTTGGAATGCACTTTAGGTTTGTTAAAACTCACAATTTTAGTCTACCAGGGTAATGTCTAGTCATTTAGTCAAGGTGGTTCTAAGGTTCTACTAAATAATGACACTAACACAAGTCATCAATTAGAAGATATTTAAAATAATCAAAATTTACAAAAAAGTTAAGAATACCCTAATTTCTAGAAAGTGGTGGTGACAACATGGTAGCAAGTATGATAAAATTAATACATATTAGGACTATGCTGTGTTTAAGTATAAAGCTGTAGTGATAGCATAAATATTAGAGACATCATAATGTCAAACTAAAAATAACCACAATAAAAGACATATTTTTTATTATGGCAACTCGGTTAAATTTAAGATATATATGATAGAAGCTCATATCACTAACATGTAAAATGATAAGCATATATCACTAAGATATATAATATAAGTAGATATGCTATAGTGATTGCATGAAGATTAGTAATAATATAATGCTAAACTTAATCGATTTATCATATTCAAAAATATGATACAACCATTGGGCCAACACTACTCATATTCTGAAAATAAGTACAACCATGACTAGAAGGTTGACCAAAAGGTTCATGTATTTGTCTAGCTCAGCCTCGACCTATACTAGCAGGTAGGTGTATAATGGTCAGGCATAGTTGTAAGAAATGAATAAACTGCTTATAGGAAGAATGAGTGGATTGCAAACTATACTACTAAAGAATTTGTTATATAACTTATAGGAGTATAATATATATTTTAAGGATTGATAGAGCTTACGAACTAATTATGAACTTTCTGTCTTTGTGGTTAGTTATAGAGAAAGAATTGAGAACTAAATTAGAAGCCTTACCTCTAAAATAGTAACCCTTCGACATTATAGAGCGTGTTGAAGAAGTGGTATACCGTATTTGTAAATCCCCTAAAATTTCACTATAATTTTTTTATTTTTTATGATGGTATTTGTACGTCGAGTGTGAATACGGATATGATTTGACATTTATATATTTTTTTTTACATAAAAAGTTTTACTATAGGTTTAGTAACTATAAATAAATATTTTTATTTTCGAGTTACATATACAGTAAATATTTTGTTTATAAATATTTTTCCACCAAAATTTAGTCGAATGTTTTATTTAATTCCATTATTATAAAAATGCTTTTAGTTATACAAGTAGGAAATAAATGATATTTTCTTTATAAATATTATGTACTACTAGGAAAATGTTTTATATTACTACATGCGAGTTGCGAGTACATGAAATTTAATTCATGTAGATATTTTGAATTTTTGAAATTATTTCTATCTTAATTTAAATAAATAAATAAATAAAGTATTTTAAAACTATTTCCTATTAATATATAAATATTTATTATGATTTTTGGAATTAATTATTATTATTATTTATTATTAAGATATTTTAAAATTATGGATTAATGTAAATCATTTATAGTAATTTAAATTTAGATTTAATTTATTGATTTTTATTCCTAAATAGTTTTACTTATAGATAAGATTTAGCTAGATACAAATTTGGATTGTAATTGGATTGATTGGTTTTAAATGGATTTGAATTATCAAAAGGGGTTTTAAAATTTTTCCTAGTTCATATCCAACTAGGAGTTCCACCCCTATATGTAGGGGAGACTCCCTATTGTTTCCTCCATAATTTTATTCACAAATTTCTCCGTAAATGTTAGTACATCGTGTCAGTGTCCCATCTTTTTCGTGTCTGCCGTGACGGCCACGGGTCCGACCCCGGGTGTCTTTTCAATATGTCAAGCTTCAATACAAATACATCAACCCCCTTCGTGTCCGACATGCCGGACACAAAACCCCCGACACAATCCACTCGACAATAAATCCTAAACCTAATCCAAATCCTGAGCACTGTCGTACCACTTCGATCGTCGGTCCCAGCATTTCCTCGGCCATATCTACACCATAACCCCCTTTACCACCAACAGCAAACGCCCGCCACCACCGTTTCAACTTCTCCAGCTCCCTGCCACAGCAACCAACCTCACCGACCGACACTGCCAACTCCATCGCCTGCAGCCACTCGCCCAACCGTCATCCGCCCCACGAATCACCACCACCACCAGGATCCCCTCAATTCTGCCATCGACACCCTGGCCACAATCACAGAATTCGACCCGACAAACAACCTATACACCATAACCACCACCAACCCCGTCAGCACACCACCACCACCAACCCCATCACACCCATCCACCGACACCATCTCCTCGCCACCATAACCCGACAACCCGGCCACACTCCCGGCCAAAACACCACCACCAACACTCATGAAAGAGGAAGAAGGGGGGAACCTAACCTTGCCAACCCGGACGTCCGTCGCTCGCGAGAGACGTTGTGCAACTCCGTCTTCCCTCTGTCGTTCTCGGACCACCATCGCATCCCCCTCTTGTAGCAGAGCCTGTTTCGTCTGCACCAGAATCCGCGTCAGCCGCCGAGTAAAGGCCCTGTCGTACCATCATCGGTGGGGTCCCTCCTCACCCGCGTGCCACAACTGCTCCTCCATCTCGGCGGCCGTGCTCCGGCCACCTCGTCGCGGGCGGGCCACACGATCTCGTCTCAGATCCAGATCGCCACCGCAGGTGGCTCCCCTAGCCGCCCGACCATACGACCACCAACCGTGCGTAGCCTCAGCCCGCCGCCGTCGCCTGCTGTCGCCCTCCCGTGCAGCCTATTGCGTCGTCGTCTCCCTCTGATGGTGGCTGCGCCCTATCGTGAACCTCCGACCAAGTCTTCGGTAAGCTTCCCGAACTCTCCCGCACTCTTCCTATGCCAGCCGAGAGGTCACCACTTTCCTTTTGGTACCAAAGAGCAGCTGTAGCCTTTTGTATTGATATTTTATTTGTTATTAGTAATTAATATTATCTCATATACACAGTATCATAGTATTTTGCCTAGTATATGTATACTATATACATTGTTATCAAATATTCTTACTAATAATTTGTTCTAATAAATATTAAATCTATACCAATATTTTTTTTAAAATTTTATGATAACAAAATACTGTATTAGGTTTAGCTATACAATTTCAAAGGTTTAGTCTTAGCCCTAGATAATTTTACTAGATTATATATGTATATATGTCTTCTGGAAATATTTTTTTGATAACATAACTTTTCTACCTAAAAATATTGTTGTAGTGATTTCTAGCATTAAAATTTTAGTTTGCCCTAAAAATAATTTTTCCTAGTATTTTTCTTGCAAATATTGTATCTAAATATTTTTAGTAATGAAATATAGTTTCCTATCCTTATTGTGAGAACTTAAAATTTTTGCCTAAAAACGACTTTTGACTTATCAAGTATTTTCCTAAAATTATTTTAATTATTAAAAGGGTAACTACCAATTAAAAACTTCAAGTATGTGTTATATCTAAAAATATTTGAGGTAATAAAATATATTTTCAAGTACGCATTTAATTACATTATTTTCAAATAAAATTTTCCAAATATTATAAATAGTTTTTTATTTTTTTCTAAAATCATATATATATTATGACCTATCCATTTTCGCTCAAATCTCCTTCTATCCGTTACCAATCCCATATTTTTCTAGTTCCTCGACAATTATGTACTTTCTCATGTCGCCCTAACGAATCTGACCGTTCTGGACCCGATAGATCAGTTCGTGCCATCATCGGAGGCTGTCTTACATAATTAGAACACCGAAGTCATAGTTTGTCCCACCTTGATCATTGCAGCACACCAGGTGTCACTACCAGGCAAGTATACCTTACTATAATTTACTGTCATATTATTTATTTTCAGCATTATTTACTTTGTTTTATATTTGTTAGTTTTATTTGTTATAAACTGTGCGTCCAAGCCACACTTGGGTGCATGCGACTCTATTAGTTATTTTTTTGTTATTTTACTTTATTTGATGTATGTTGACTTAGTTTTAGTAGACTACCTTCTTATTGTGGGATATTCTTATATCTTCTTTGGCCATGACACACACTACACGGTTTGAGACAGTTTGCTAGGGGCACGGCTTGCATATTGATTGGCCATCTCTATAGTCGTGTGTCGGATAGATGAGCGTAACTGCTACGATTAAGGTATAGAGACTCGAGCAGTTACAAAATTGGGCGGGTCATGGACATGACTTGGTCAGTATGGGACATATTGGGGGAGAACAGTCACTAGTGCGTATGGGAAGCCCAACAGGTAAACCATTGTTTTCGAAAAAAAACTATGGCGTGATATATTTGCAGATACCCTCTGACGTTTTGGACGTTACGGCCGGATACGTATGACTGGATGACAGTTACGTACTTATACCCTAAATCCCACCCATGCACAATGAAAGTTGTCCTCTAAATTGCACATTAGACGGTTAGAATCTCCTTGTATATTTGTGTCTAGGTTAGTCTTTTGTATATTATTTTATTATTTTTTTGATAGTTCATATTAGCATGTTCTATCTGTATCTTGTTACGTCACTCTGAGGACCTGGTGATTTCTCCATATGTGTTTATAATTTTTGCAGGTGCTCTAGCCGAGGACATAGTTTATAATCTACCTTCGCGATGCTAGCTTTTGGCTCATCCTTCGCTTCGCTCGACTCTTCCATCGTTGCTATGTATTTCTCTCTTTTTGTTGGTAGTGGATTTGTCTCCGCCCAACGTTTTGTATAAATGACTTTAATAAGTTGATTTTACGATATATTGGTTTGTGGATGAGATTAGTTTTATGGTTACTGCATTTTACAGCTTATATATACATACGAGGTTTTCGTATATTGGAGTATGCTTCATATGTATGCAGCTGACATGTCTATGTACTTGGTCCTAAGTATTTTGGGACTGGGCGTTACAGTATTGCATTACCTCCATCTCTAGAGGGAGTGCATGATGTATTTAATATCTCACAGTTAAGGAGGTACGTGAGTCATCCCAGTATAAACCCCCTGGAATTTCACTAAATTATTTTTTCCTTTATTATTTCATTAGATTAATTATGGTAAATATGGATAGAGTAAAATATAGTTACGAGTTTAAACTTTTATACATAAAAAGTTTTATTTATGTACTACATATTTTATGAATGTAATGTATGGTCGCTTTATATGTGTTATAGAATATTTTTAGATTTTTAGAATTTTTATTTAACTAAAGCATTTTCATTGAGTATATATCTACTATACTATTTGCACATAAGTATATAGAGTTTACATGTCGTTATAATAAATAAATATTTTATAAAAAATAATTTTATATATGAAATTTTATTGTTATAAATATTTTTCAAAGTAATTACTAGAAGTTTAAATTATTTGTGGATTTCTACATATTATTTAACCAAAATAGTTTTTGTATATATAGAGAGTGTATATTTTACCTTCTGGTATATATATATACATATATATATATATATATATATATATATATATATATATATATATATATATATATATATATATATATATATATATATATATTGAAGCGATGGGTAATTGTGGCAAACTCGCCTCCACTCGGGCTCGAACTCCGACCACTTGGCCGCATGCATCTCTCATAACTACTAGGCTAGAGTTTATTTGCATATATATATATATATTTGCATATATATATATATATATATATATATATATATATATATATATATATATATATATAAAGGAAAATATATTTAATGGAATATATATATATATATATATATATATATATATATATATATATATATATATATATATATATATATATATATATATATATATATAAATATTTTCCTTTTGAAATAATTTATATACTTGTTGGCTTCAGAGGTAGCAGATGGGCTCTCCGATGTTGGCTTCAGAGGTAGCATCTATACTTGGGTGAACGGGCAGTCGGGGCTTGATCGTCAGGGATCCCGACTTGATAGGCTACTTGTGACGGGTAGTTGGCTGGATGGAGTACAGGTTTCTTGCGAGCATCTTAATCGGGCAGAATCTGATCATTCTCCTCTTTTGATATCCTGCCTGCCAGCTTCTTCACCTCCGCGGAGAGGCTTCCGCTTTCTTGACTTTTGGACTTCTCATCCAGATTTTCTTACGATTGTTGCTCGGGCATGGAATTCATGTTGGCATTATGATGCGCTTGAGCGGTTGGGCATGCGTTTGAGGACGACGGGGCATGTTCTGGCTGGATGGAGCAGAGCTACTTTCGGAGACGTCTTTCAGGAGGTCCGTCAGGCCGAGGATGCTGCCTTGGCGGCGGAGCTGGACTATGAGCTGCATCCTTCGGAGAGGGGGAGGGCTTCCTGGATGGAGGCCGTTGCTAGATTGAAGCAAAAGGTCCAGGTTGAAGAGTCTTTCCGGAAACAAAAAGCCAGATTGAGATGGGACCTGGAAGGTGATAAGAATACTCGTTTTTTCAATGAGTGCACCAGGAGCAGGCAAAGAAAAGGCGGGTATTCAGAAAATTATTCGGGCTGATGGATCAGAAACGGAATCTACTGCGGAGGTAGCGACGGAGGCGTCTTTATTCTTCTCGAAGCTGTTTCGAGCTGAGCCTATTTCAGATGAGGACGCCTTCCTCGATGTCATACCTAGCATCATTGGACCCGGCCAGTGGCGCCGGACCGGATGGTTTCTCTGGGAGATTCTTCTTAGTTTGTTGGAATATTATTGCTGCTGACGTAGAGGAAGCCGTTGGTCTATTTTTCTTGGGTGCACGCCTTCCGGTCTCCATTTCGGATACCTTCTTATTTCTTATCCCCAAAGTCGAGCACCCGGGGAACCTCTCCGATTTTCGTTCTATTAGCCTTTGCAATTTCTGTAACAAGATTATTTCCAAGATTATTGCTTGCAGGTTACGGGAATATCTCCCCAAGATTATCTTTCCAGACCAAAGTGCTTTTGTTAAGGGGAGAGAGATTGTGGACAATATCATTATTGTACAGGATATGGTGGCCTCTATGAGGGAATCTAACCATGGAGGTAATGTTGCTATTAAGCTGGACATGCAGAAGGCCTACGACAGAGTCAATTGGCATTTCCTCCTGCGGGTTCTTCGGAGATTTGGTTTTAGTGAGGTCTTCTGTGATCTGATTTATCATCTCCTGGCGGATACCCGGTATGCGGTCCTTCTTAATGGCGCTCCTACTAATTTTTTCTCGGCATCTAGAGGGATACGGCAGGGGGACCCCCTCTCCCCGGTGTAGGCCTTTAAAAATGATAGTCACGCTGAGTTGATCAGGACAGAGTCAAAAGTCACGCTCAGTTGATCAGGACAATATTTACAAATCACGCTGAGGAGACAACTCATCATTTGTCAGAGAGTAATTATGACTGACAGCACAACAGTCGAAGAATGTCTCTTCGTATGCCACGTATGCACAGAATTCGAGAGATCACAGCCGTCTATTGCGTGATTTTCGAAATCTTCTTCAGCAAGACTCAACCTTTGTCAAGTTGGCGTACCAAAAGAGCTTCTTGTCATTTAATACGACTGACAAAAGCAATCACTGTCAGAGATTTTGTGTCAGTCGAGGTACGCTGAATCAAGACAGCTGGCAGTCCTATCTCAAGTCTGCGTGTATTTTGAGCTTTCTCTCAAATCTGCGTGGATTCTGAAGTTTTCTTCCTCAAGTCTGCGTGGATTCTGAAGTTTTCTTCACCAAATCTGCGTGGATTCTGAAGCTTTCTGCCCCAAGTTTGCGTGGATTTTGAAGCTTTCTACCCCGAGTCTGCGTGGATTTCGTCTTCAACAAGTCTGCGTAGATTTCATCAAATTGGAGTACGTGGCAGCCATGCCACTGATCTCTCGCCTGCGTGTCCTGTAACTTGCACACGACTCATGTATGATCGCCATGTGTCCAACAGTTACAGGCCACGTCCAGTAACTGCTCACAGTCTTGCGTATGTTAAATCCTGCATGATTTTCAACTAAGCACAGGCTGTAAAGACAGTTATCTTTTCAGTTATTATTTTTGACTCTATAAATAGAGTTCTTTTTCTCATTCATTGTACAGATACATAGTTATCTACTGTCAAAATTTTGAGAGTTTTTCTTCTTCGCATAGTCCAAGGGATAAAGTGATCGTCTTCTAGATCAGATTTCTACAGTTGTAATTTTCCCAGATACACAATAAATAAAGGAATTTATTTATGGGAAACACCCGGCTCTCTTCATTATTGCTGCGGAGGTACTTTCTCGGAACCTCAAGCTTCTTCAAGATTCAAATAGGAGATCGTCTTTTCACACTCCGATTGGGGGACCGCGTATCTTACATTTGGCTTATGCGGATGATGTCCTTATATTCACTTCGGAGGATATTACTGGATTGAGTGCTCTCCAGCAAGTATTGCATAGCTATGAGGCTGTTTCTGGACAGAAGATTAATTATTCCAAATCTGCCTTCTATACTGCGACACCACTGGCTGAGGATCGTGCTCGGACTATTTCTACTCTCTTCGGATTTAGTACTGGTACTGTGCCATTTTCTTATTTGGGCTGTCCATTAGTTTGCGGGAGAAGGAATACGGGGATGTTTAGCTATTTGCTGGATAAAATTTGTTCGAAGCTTACGGGTTGGCAGAACAAGATACTCTCTCCGGGGGGTAAGTTGGTCCTTATTAAGAATGTTCTTTCTTCTATCCCTATGTATACATTGGCCGCATGTTGTTCTCCCCGGGCCGTTCTCAGGACGATTGAGAGAATGTTTGCGGCTTTCTTCTGGGGTAGCATGGATGGGGTGGTTTAGAAGAGCTGGATGGCCTGGCGGTTCGTCACTCGGACTAAGTCCGAAGGTGGCCTTGGGATCAAGTGCCTGAAGGATATTATGGACGCCTTTTCTATGAAGCTTTGGTGGAAGTTGAGGCACGGGAAGGGCCTTTGGGTGGAGCTTCTTAAATCAAAATATTTTAGTAAGCGTAATCCTTGTGATGCGTTTATGACGTCCAAGTGCTCCCATATTTGGGGATGGATTTTGCGGGAGAGGAAATTGGCGGAACCGCATATCTCGTTTAGACTTGGACGTGGTGAGGGCTCAGCGAGGTGTAAAGCTTGGATGCCGGGGGGTCCTCGGTTGGATAGTGTTGCTATTCCATCGGCTGAGGGAGTGACTTCTGGGACCAGGCGCGGAACGGGGAGAAGAACTAGGGTGCGGAGTCGAACACAGGCGAGGGTGTCTGCTGGCTCGACGGCTTCACAGAGTATGGGCACTGGGGAGCTTCGGAGGTCGGGTAGATTGGCCGGGAGGAGGGTGGTTATTCCCCAACGTATAGTGACTGTTCGGGCTCTGTCGGATAGGAGAAGGAAGATCAGAGATTCTAGGGCGAGGAATTCTGATAATGGTGGCCCGGTTATTCGATCGTTTTGGACAGCCTCTGGATGGGATCTGTCCTTATTTTTGGAGCAGTTTGGAGTTGAGGCAGCAAGGCGGCTCAGGGAGGCGAATCTGACTTGTTCCTCGGCTCCTGATTCACTGGTTTGGGGTGAGCGGAAAGGTGCTTTCACGCTGGCTGTGGCTTGGAGATGTTGTCGGATCTCTCACCCTACATCATCTCTCTTTTCGAATATATGGGGCAAGTGTATTCCGACGAAGTGGAGCATTCTGATATGGCGGGTCTGTCACAACCGGCTTTCTACGGATGACATTATTCAGAAGATTGGCTTCCATCTGGCTTCCAGGTGTCATTGCTGTCAGGTTGGGCATGGGGAGACCCTCCAGCATATATTTTTCCACGGGGATCTTGCTATGACAGTTTGGTCTGTTTTTCAGGGTTTCTTCAAGGCACGGATGCATAGTGACTTTATAGTCTTTCTTCAAAGGTGGTGGCGGGGTAAGGGCAGCCATCATCGGAGATCATTGGCTGGTGCGATCATTTGGGTGCTTTCGAAGAACAGGAACAAGCATCGATATGAGGGACGTGGTGCTGGATCTGATTTCTTGGTTCGGGAGGTGAAGAGACAGTTTCGGAAGTCGCTTTCGAGTTGTCGCCATCTTCCGACTATTCCTCATTGGGCTTTAGAGTAGTGTTTTTGTTCTATTTTCTTTCTTTCTTTTTGTTACCATGAGGTCGGATGTACTCATTACCCTCTTTTCTTAATAAAGGTAACGGTTTTCATAATATATATATATATATTTATATATATATATATATATATATATATATAAAATAATAATAATAATAATAATAATAATAATAATAATAATAATAATAATAATAATAATAATAATAGTAATAATAATAATAATAATAATAATAATAATAATAATAATAATAATAATAATAATAATAATAATAATAATAATAAAGCATTTCATTGAAAAAGTGGAGTGGCTCTAAAAGAGCAGTACAGGTGCCAGGGCCCAAAAACAGGAAAGGCCCTGGAATGCTTTGTAGGAAATACTAAAGATTTAAGAAACTAAATTTCAAATTTTCGAAAAAATTCAAAATTTTGAAGCAAAGTGGGCTCTCAGCCCTATGGAGAAGGGGCACACTGCCCGAAACAGCAATCAAAGGTCACGCTGACAGTACTGGCTCTTTAGCCAAATCTGTTCCAGTGTGCAATCTCACATCCAAAAATCACGCTGACAGTACTGGCTCTTTAGCCAAATCTGTTCCAGTGTGTGTTTCCAAAATTAAAAGTCACGCTGACAGTACTGGCTCCCTAGCCAAATCTGTTCCAGCGTACAATTTCAAACCCAAAAGTCACGCTGACAGCACTGGTTCCTTAGCCAAGTCTGTTCCAGTGTGTAATTCTAAAATCAACAATCACGCTAACAATACTGGCTCCTTAGCCAAATCTGTTCCAGCGTGTATTTCAAAAGTCAAAAGTCACGCTAACAGCATTGGTTCTTTAACCAAGCCTGTTTCAGCGTGTATTTCATCTAAGAAGAATAGCTCTTTAGCTATCTCTTCTTCTTTGCCAAGTTCCACTAGAACTGGGGGTGGTCTTCCACATAAAGTCCCTTCGAAAAGGAATAACTCTTTAGTTGTTTCTTCTGTTCCTGTAGTTTTTACTTCAGGAACAGCTTTGACTGACAATTTTGTTAGTCAAAGAAAAGGAGATGGTCTTTTGACTACTCTTCCTTCTGGATATTCTATGTCTCAAAACTTGAATGAGTCTAAGAAGAAACATTCCTTAGTGTCTTCTTCTATAACTTCTTCGAATTGGGCACAGAATCTGTCCATAAAAGAGGGTCTGTTACCAACTCCTAATCAAAGGGATGGTTCAACTCTTCCTTCTTTGCAAATATCCAGATCAATGGAAGGAAAACTCCATGTTTCCAAAACTAATGTGTTACCTACAACTGATCTAAGAACAAAACTTAACACTTCTGGTGTTAAGAAACCATACCAGTTGGAAACAAGGATAAGAGATCCAGATGCAGAGTATGCAAGAAACTATGTGGCTCATATTAATCATTCTCTATATAATCAAGAGCCATCAAGACCCAAGAACAAGAAATATACTCCTCAATATTCACAAACAGATTTACGAGAATATCTTCAACAGAAGAGAAGAAGTGATTCTGTGTCAAAGGACCATGCTGAATGTGACTTCTATCCAAGAGTCATAATTCAATACAGATGTCAATCAATGGCTCATGACCATGTTGATCATGAATGTGACTTCCAGCCAAGAGTCACAATTCAATGCAGATGTCAAACAAAACGATAATCTGTCTTCAATCGGATTCAGTGTGAACCTATGCCTGATGAAGATGAGCCTTTGTTTGCTTCTGTCAACATGACCTCTCGGGATGCTGGGGGTAGAGTTGATAGTCCAGATGGAGTATATAGAAACACCAGAGCAAGAGTCTTAGCTTCTAGTCAAAGAAATTTGATCTCTGAAGATAATTCTGAATTCCTGGGAGAATCTAACTTCCCACCTCTTCCTACTGGGGGTAGTTCTCCTATAAATGACTTTGATGCACGAAGCAGTGACTCAGAGCATACAACATCCACTAATTCATCAATAATCCCTCGTACAGTCACTACATATATGGTGGATGGGAATACTGAATTGAACAATGAACCTTCCTCTTCGGTGACTCCTCAAGATCAAAGGATTGCTTCTTTGGAACAGCAAATGAAGTCTATGGCTGATACTATGAAGTCGATGTATGAACTCATGACAGCTCAGATGCAAAATCGACAGACTGTACCAGATGTCATACCAACTGACACTGATATAAGTCCAGTACAAGTTCCTCCAGCAGTACAATCCAATACTCCTGGACCAGCTCAACCAAACCCTAGTCTCTCTGGAGCTGGGGGTAGTGCTTATAATGCTGTTCCTCCTCCCAACTATTCTCTACAAGCTACAACTCCACAATCTTCCGGAGTTGTTAATGAAGAATTAAGGAATCTCAAAACTCAATTCGAGACATTCAAACAGAAAGATGGTTTACAAAGGTTAGGCATCAAGCAACCTTATCCGATAGAATGGAAGCAAGTATCGTATCCTCCTAAATACAAGCCTCCTACTATCTCATTCTATGATGGAACCACTTCTCCAAGTCAGTTTATTAATCACTTTGAAGTAATGACTGATCAGCTGCAACCAAGCGACGCCTTCCTTACTCGGGTATTTGTTGGATGTCTCAAGGGAACGGCTTATGAATGGTATAGAAGTCTCCCAGATGGAAGCATTACCTCATTTGCCAGTTTCAAACAGATGTTTCTTGAACGGTTCTATGAAGGGCTCAATGACATGACTATGTCTGCTCTTATTAGAATCAAGCAGAAAAATAATGAAACTACAGAGGAGTACATTGAACGGTTTGGAAGAGAAGCTCTGAAGATGCCTCTTGGAACTCCTGATGCTGTCACCATCGACACATGCAAATCAAACTTGTTGCCAATCATCAGCATATGGACAGGATCCACCCAATTCCAAGACTGGCCTTCTTTCATAGTTAGTGCCAAGGCCGCAGAAATTAGTGCTGAAACCTTCAAAGGTTTAGGAGTGCAGATGACTCCCAAAGAAACAGGTCAAGGTACTAACAATAAAAATAATGCTCGCAAAGGAAAAGAAACTCTTGAAGTTAATCTTTAGAGCAAAGATGCATCAACTGTTCAAACTTCTCCTACTTCTATAACTCAACAACCAAGAACACCTCGCCCTAAAGAAGAATATTCTTTCGATGATGATGATGTCCTTGGTATCTTTGAATGTCTGCTGAAAGGTAATAAGATATAATTATCTGAGATCAAGAAACCTGATGAAGCTGGTAAGACAGATCATCCCAAATACTGCCCATATCACAGAATGCTGGGTCACACAATTCGTACATGTTATGTACTGAAAGGAAAGATCCAAGAAATGATCAAATCTGGAGCTATCTCCCTTACTCCAAAAGAGAAGACCGTCACCTCCAACGTCGTCTCTATGCAATTCGGAGATTTCCCTCCTCAACTCCTTGAAAGTGGGATCGTTCCTATTCCCAAGGCAACTCTTGAGATAGTGAATATTCCTCCTCCGCAATCTGAAGGATTAGTGCCAATCACTTTGGAAACAGGAGAAATCATGTGGATTCATCCTGATCTAGTGGCAGATTTTGAATCTCCTCAAAAGACTACTTCTCGAAAGTCCAAGAAGGCTGGAAAGATTAAGTCATGTCATATGACTTTTTTTGGGTCTACCTTTGACACAGAGCCAAAAGAGAAAGAAGAAGCACTTGCTGGTGCTACTCGAACGGGGAAACCTTATCTAAAGGATTATTCCAAGAATCCTGAGGATACTCTTGATATCCCTCCAGCTGATAAAGATGCTCCTAATGTTCCTCCTAAAGAAGAATCATCCATTGTACCTGTTTCTTCAACTACACCAGTCGAACCTGCTCCTTCCAAGCCTACAGCTCTTGAGAAAGGCAAACAACAGGCTCGGTTTGATAAGCCAATCAAGAAGTCCCCTCCTCTTGGACTTCAGAAGCCTTATAACTTCGACATTCTAGCTCAACTTGCTAATACTCCAGCTAGAATGTCCCTCTTTGAACTTCTACGTCTTTCCAAAGAGACTCGGAAGACGTTAAGTGAAGCACTTCTACAGGCTGACTCTTGTCTTACACAATTGAAGAAGCCAGATGCAGAACCTGCCACTTGCTTATATTGCAACAGTGTATTGGAGATTATCCCAAATATCACCTTTACACAAGACGACATGCTATTGGAGGATAATCGACATGATCAGCCTCTCTACTACACTGGTTATATCGATACGATGAAGATAGATCGTATCCTCATTGACCCAGGGTCTGCTATAAGCATAATGCCAAAAAGTCTGTTGGATGAACTAAAAATCCCTCTTCACAAGCTCTTTAAGACGGTTACTACTATCTTGGGATTCAATCAAAGCCGAAGCGAGCCTTTGGGAAAGATTCATCTGAAGCTTCAGATAGGCGATTTCAGATCCAAAGTCACTTTCTATGTGATTGAGATCGTGGGATCCTATAATCTTCTTCTTGGGAGGCCCTTTCTTCATGAAAATAATGTGGTGCCTTCTACTCTTCATCAGTGTTTTAAGTACATTGATAGCAATAGAAGAGTACAAAAAGAAGTTGCTGATATAAATCCCTTCCATGGGGTTGAAGCTTATTTCAATGATTTCCGAATGTACAAAGAAGAGTATACAAGGGTCATACAAGCTATGGAGAAAGAGGATGCACAAAGTGAGACTTTAATAATCCCTGTTAAAGGTCGAACTACTCAGCAACAATCTCCCAAACCCTCTGGAGAAGGTTCTTTCATCATTCCAGTGAATGGACGGATCTCTCCGTTACCTCAGTCGTCTGCTCAAGACATAATGATCATTCCTGTCAGTGGGCGTGCTACAGTTCCTGTATCTTCACAGGGTACTCTGCTAATTCCAGTTGGATGGCGGATTACTCTTCCATCTCAAGCTTCAAGGGAGCTCACCTCTTCTGAGCCATTTGTTATCGATCTTAATCGAAACAAAGCTTCTTCTCATTCTTCTTCTTCCCCTTTAGTCATTGACTTAGCTAAGATCTCTAAGGCTCAGCCTTCTCCCAATGTAAATTTTGCTGCTTTTATATTTAATAAAAAGTCTCCATCTTTGCAGTACGCTGATGTGTGTAATTATGTTCATATTTATTTACATTTGTTAGATGACTTGAACACAATAACCATTGGAGTTGTACAGACTGTTCATACAGATGTATCCCTAAAATCTGTACAATCTTCATACTTTCTAGTTTCCAGCAGAAAGCTAGGAGACATTCCAATATTCTTCTACAAAGGGCCTCAAAGTCCTTCTGATTTAGAAGATGATGACAAAAATGATGATACTGGAAGATTACAACTACGTCGTTATAGTCAGCAATCTAAAGACATCATCAAAAATATGGGCTATGACTTCAGGGCTGGCCTCAATAGTGGAAAAGGAAGAAGAATGCCTATTCGTATTCCTCCTCTGAAATATGGAAGGACTAAATGCGGATTGGGCTACATTGCTCATACTCCTTTTATCAATATTATTCATGAAGATCCCGAGTCTGACGAAGATAAGAGATCTGATTCTTCCAGTACCACTTCTTGGGATTCCGATACAAGTATCGGCGATTTCTACTGCAATATTCTGTCTTCCAATATGGTTTCTATTGACTGTTTTGAAAGTGATTCATACTTGACAGTTCATCCGTTCATCTGACGGTTCGTCCGTTCAATTAATACCTGACGGTTCGTCCGTTCATCTATCTGACGATTCGTCCGTTTATTATAATCTGACGGTTAACCCGTTCATTCATCTAGTCTTTTGATTTCCGAGTCTAAAGATCATGAAAAATTGAGTTCAAAGATATTTTTATGTTTGAATTCTATTTTTTCTAATCAGTATTAAACTAAGATCATTTCTGGTTTAATATCATTTGATAGAATTACAAAGTTCGTTTGTATATTCTATTCTACTGAAATATGTCATGTATCATTTACCTCTGAACATATTTTCTATGAATCTATCATCATCAAAACAGCAAAACCAAAAAAATCAGATCAAGGATTTTCATTTACTTTCATTCCAGAATCAAAATATGAAATACAAGTAAAAGTGAAAATAAAAGAGATTCACTTATTTGGAGTTATCAGCTCTCTAATACGATCTAGAACAGCATTCAGTTTCTCTTCATGAGTCTTTCTAACTCTTTCTGCTGCCACAATTGTAACATTCTGTTCATCAAAAATAATGATGGCAGACTGGCGACGATTGACTTCTTCAATCTGTTCCGCCTGCATCTGTTCTCGTTCCTTCTGAAGAGTCTCACAGCGTTCAGCTTTAGAGATATAAGCAGCAGCAATATTAGCTTGCTCTGTTTCCATGACAGCAATACGCTCTTGAAGACAAGCTAATTCCTCTTTCAATTTCTTCAGTTCTTCAGTCTTGGACGCTTTATCTTTCTCTAAAAACCCTACTCTTCGACGAGCAGCTAATATTTCTTCACCCTTTTCTACTAATTTTTTAGTAGAGGAGGCAAGAAATGCTTCGAGAGCTGCCTGTTGAGATTGTGCTTCATGCTCTAGTTGATCAATCTCAGCTACAGTTAAAGAGTCAATGTCCTCCTTCTTGGTCTTCCAGTATTTTCGGATAGTTACTTCTAACTCATCTAGGAGATGTTCGAAGAAGATGTACTGAGATTCGCAACCAGCATGTCGCAGCGCCATCAGTGGGAACTTGACCATAGTTCGAAGATCAGAAAAGGGCATGGCTTCATCCTTCAAGAAGCGTCTGGAATATGTATCTAGATATGAATAAATGATCTCCGGATACATTCCCAAGGTTCTTGCTAGCCCAGTCTCGAATCCAGGAGTTGCTGTCATCATGGAAGAAGAAGCTTGAATCCTTGGAACAGAAGTATGTGCGACCGGAGAAGTTGGCAAGTGTGAACTCCCTTCATCAGCATCAGCCTGGATAAGCGGAGAATGAGTCGAACTCATTGCTGCAGCAGTTCCTACAGTTAAAGAAAAATATAATCAGCATTTAAAAAAAAGAAACAGCGGAAACAGAATCTGAAATAAAGTTCTACCTGGCTGAGGTTCATATTCAGTATGTGGAGGGAGTTTTGCTTCTTCTCGCAGCCGGTCCATGATTGTATCCGATACCTGTTTTATATGGCTGCTTCCAGCTCCAGAATTACTGGGTGCTACAGCATTGTTCGGTGATTGAACAGGTTCAGGGCTAAGCTCTATTCTGTTCCCCTTCACTTTATCCGCATCATAAGGAGTCAAAGTGCCAGCATGCCAGTCTTCTCCTCCTTCAGCTTCTTCTTCTTCTTTGTCTTCAGGATGAGCTTCTGATTCAGAATCAATGATATTTACATCTTCATGAGTCTCTGGAACAATGACGATAGCAAGCTCGGTATTGGCTGCCGGTTCAGTTGTCTCTGGAATATCGGTTCGAAGAATGATATCTTGACAAACATTCTTTAACAGATCATCAGCAGCTGATAGCTCAGACGCCGGCACGTCTTCATCGCCTCTGGCCAAAGAAATGTTTTCTTCAGCTTGAATTTTAGGAACTTCTGACTGTTTGGTAGCTTCTTCCGGAGCTGTTGCTTCTTCAGAGTAATCAATCTGGTCATCCAGTGCTTGAATGACGCCTTCTGTCCCATGCTCAAATGGGATTATCCTCATCTCCGAGGGTTCAATAGCTACTCCACTTGTGGTCGGAGCAGTTGTTTCCTGAACTTGAACAGACTCTACTTCAGTCTGTTCAGTTGAAGCTGTTGCAAGGTGAATATCATCAGATTCGGTCTTCTCAGTAGAAGCTGCTTCATTGATTTCTGGCAAAACTCCTCCACTCATGATCGTTTCTAGGAGTTTGTTGCCCTTAATTTTGCTGACAGACTTCTTGACATATTTGCCTCTTGACCTCCTTATCAAAGGAGCGTCGTCTTCATCAGTCTCTTCGTCTTTATCAGCGGCATCGTCCTCATCAACCGAGATACCGCCTAAAGATGATGTAGCAGTCACTGAGACTGCTTTCTTCTTTTTCCTAGATGTTGGAGACTTAGTACTCCTCTTGGAGATAGTCTCAGATTCATCGCTTCTTTTCCTCTTAGAAAGAGATACGAATATAGGGGGGAGAACTTCATCAGGAAAATTTCCCTCCTGAAACAATTCATACAAAGGTTCAACCTCAGTTGTTTCATCTTCGGGTTCCGGAGGGAAATGTTGAATAACAATCCTCTTCTTTGACCTCTTCGATTCATCCTCTGCAACAAAGGTCTTCAGATTGAAACTCGGCCTAAAAGTACTCGACGACACATAAAAGCGAGCATATGTATAAAACATCTTTGGCCCCGAGCTAGATAAAGGATTAGGCATAGAGAATACAACTTTTGTATCCCTAGCCGCATAATATCTCCAAGCTCGAGCTCCGTCGACAAGTCCTCCACGAGCAGATAAGCAAGAGGTGGCGTTCCCAACGTGAAGTTGATCATAACCGAATTGCCTGGCAAATCGGCTTGGTAAATATGGCTCTAGATACGCTATTTCTTCATGACGATACACTAGATGGGAAGGCCGTATCTTCTGCAACCACTGAAAGGCTACATCGTCTAACCTGTTCCCCATATCTCCGTCCATCATGTTTAAGGGCATGCTCTCATAGCCCTGTGGTGGAGGGACACATTGGATAGACCAATGTGATGCCCGATTCAAGACATTTCTGCATTTTGGGAGGGTGTGAACCTTCCAGAACGTTTCTCCAGAGTACCTCTCCAGAAAAAGACTGCTACTTTCTCCTGCCCCTAGAGGTATCAGACCATCATGATGAAGGAGAAGCCAACCATAAAGATACGTGAAGGGCATCTCTATCCTTGGGAATTCTTCAGTCATCATCCTCTGATCTGACAACATGTTAGTGACAAAATTCCGGAGACCTGCATTCAGCCTACAGGTCATTGCCGATAATAAGTCTAGCTTGTAACCATACACAAGGCGCACCGCTGCAAAGATAACGCCTCTGTGTATCCTGTCTAAGGAACTGGAGCCAGGAACGATGAATCTCCTCAACCACAGAGATAGGAATCCGGCCAGATGACCGTTCCTTGACAGACTCTTTCCACTCTGTCTAACATAAGAGCTGAAAGTGGTTCCAGCTTTGAACTCGTACCAGTCTTCAGTAATAGTGAAATCCTTGCAATCATATTTCTCCAGCAGATAAATGATTTCACCTTCAGAGAGAGGTTTAAAATTGTTGATCTGGTACCATCTCTTCTCGCTTATTTTCTTATCATCCTTTTCACGGTTCATGAAAAGGTAGGACATCCACTTCTGAATGTGGTTGCCAGCTTCATCCTTGGAACCCTTGTAATATAGAGTACATGTGCCAAAATGGCACATCATCTCTTCGAATAGATGGACCATCTCTGGGTTCTTCTCTGACAGAAAGTTCAGCTCTTCTGTCGTAGGAACATATTCCTCATACGGCAGTGAGCCTGAAGACAGGTGTGAGATGTATTCCATCTCATGAAGGACGAAGCCCATCTCTCCTTTCGGAGTCATAAAGGTTCCCGTCCTATGGTTGTACCTCTCAACCAAAGCCAGGAACAGAAAAGGGTTAGGTTTGAAGCCGTAGGATGAATTGACGACGACATCATAGAGATTTATCTTCTTCAGCTCAGTTTCAAAATTCCCCAAAGCCCAGTGGACTAAAGTCTTCCATCTCACATTCTCCTGATTCATTAGACCGTTCATCCTCGGCGTTGAATCGGTCGGATAGAATGCATTCTTGTTGGACATAAATTCGTTTATGAAAATGGGCATCCTGAACGGCATCAATATGGATGAATCTTCAGGTGGTATGCATCCAGGCTTCAAACCCCGAAATACTGATACATGATCCTCCGGGGCACTGAAAAAATCCCTCCTTCCTGTAAATAATACGGCTTGCCTTCGCCTGCTGATATTCTGTCAAATACCAGGACATCTTTCTCGGATAGCTGGCATGCATAAGTCTCATGATTGACAAGCCCCGGGAAACCTTTGGCCAGTACATGGGTTGTTTCACATCCCCCTCAAAACAGAAGCACACCTTCTCCCTGATGCCTTTCGGCTGAGATTTTTGTGCTATAGCATCTCCGAACAAGAATGCTGGTTTCTTGTGGGATACCAGATCCAGACTCTGGAAAGGTTGTCCATTCATCAAGCAGAGTAAGGTTGTGTGGTCTTGATTGGCCAACAGTGATAGTCTTGCTTCAGGAAGATCAAATTGAGGGAATGTTATATGAGATAGATCATGCTTAAATGAGATACTCAAGCACCCTTCAAAATCTGCTTCTTCGCTCCGGATGTTCACTACAGGAAATGACAGAAGACAAAGTCAGATATATCTATGTCTATGCGTGTATTACAGTATTTGAAGGAAATTTCAAAAGTCACGCAGACTCCATATGTATATACTACTGTGACATGCTGAGCGATTTATTCATGCAGATGATTAATTTATGCAAGGCTCAGACAGATTAGGATGAAAGTCATGCATCATTGCCAGAATCACATTTAAGTGAAAATGACAAAAACACGCTGACAGATCAAGACTAATCTATCCAAAAGATGACTCTCAGAAGTCTGTGCGAATAATTCAACATTGACATCTCTGCCAATATATGAAAAATCACGCAGAGTCGTCATGGAAACTGCGTGACTATTTTAAACATCGACATTTTCTGCCAAAATAAAAAGTCACGTAGAGTCATGAGAACCATGCTCCTTTGCGTGAAACACAGAGCTTCGTAAACACGAAGATGTGAAGTATGGCCGACCCTAAAGAGGGGGCATACTTTATTAAATATCCTTTGCCCTAAGAAGGGGGGATATATTTCTGAAGTTTAATATCTTAAGATCCTAAAAAATTCTATGTGGAGTTCATCTTCATCGTCTTCGACAGTTCGTGTTCTCCCATCACTTACGATGCATAGGAGCTTACGGGACTTCTTATCGAGAAAGTCTGTCAGTTATGGCACGCGACGAAGTCGCAGGGGCTTTCCCCTTGGCTTGAGCATCAACTTTTTTGGGAGCCATTGCTGCTGAAAAAGGAGAAGAAAAAGTCGGAGAGGAAGGAGTTCGTCGGAGAAGATGAAGTTCTCTTCTGTGGGTTCTCTCTTTCAAATGGAAGTAAAGAAAGAAAGAAGTAATCTATGGCTTATTTATAGGCTTATGAAGAATTCCAAACGGCCCATCATGATTTGCCTCGATTTAGGAGATTGATACGGGATCCTAACTGCAAAGAATCCCAACAGTCCAATCATTCAGGAATAAATATCTCTTTAAAGTCATCTCAGTGTGACTAAATTCATTTTTAACATCTTGATTTCAAAGTATTTCAAAAATTTTGAAGTCTTTTCAATTTTTCGAAAACTTTGAAGGGGGTCTTGTAGGCCTTTAAAAATGGCAGTCACGCTGAGTTGATCAGGACAGAGTCAAAAGTCACGCTCAGTTGATCAGGACAATATTTACAAATCACGCTGAGGAGACAACTCATCATTTGTCAGAGAGTAATTATGACTGACAGCACAACAGTCGAAGAATGTCTCTTCGTATGCCACGTATGCACAGAATTCGAGAGATCACAGCCGTCTATTGCGTGATTTTCGAAATCTTCTTTAGCAAGACTCAACCTTCGTCAAGTTGGCGTACCAAAAGAGCTTCTTGTCATTTAATGCGACTGACAAAAGCAATCACTGTCAGAGATTTTGTGTCAGTCGAGGCACGCTGAATCAAGACAGCTGGTAGTCCTATCTCAAGTCTGCGTGTATTTTGAGCTTTCCCTCAAATCTGCGTGGATTCTGAAGTTTTCTTCCTCAAGTCTGCGTGGATTCTAAAGTTTTCTTCACCAAATCTGCGTGGATTCTGAAGCTTTCTGCCCCAAGTTTGCGTGGATTTTGAAGCTTTCTACCCCGAGTCTGCGTGGATTTCGTCTTCAACAAGTCTGCGTAGATTTCATCAAATTGGAGTACGTGGCAGCCATGCCACTGATCTCTCGCCTGCTTGTCCTGTAACTTGCATACGACTCATGCATGATCGCCATGTGTCCAACAGTTACAGGCCACGTCCAGTAACTGCTCACAGTCTTGCGTATGTTAAATCCTGCATGATTTTCAACTAAGCACAGGCTGTGAAGACAGTTATCTTTTCAGTTATTATTTTTGACTCTATAAATAGAGTTCTTTTTCTCATTCATTGTACAGATACATAGTTATCTACTGTCAAAATTTTGAGAGCTTTTCTTCTTCGTATAGTCCAAGGGATAAAGTGATCGTCTTCTAGATCAGATTCCTACAGTTGTAATTTTCCCAGATACACAATAAATAAAGGAATTTATTTATGGAAAACACCCGGCTCTCTTCATTATTGCTGCGGAGGTACTTTCTCGGAACCTCAAGCTTCTTCAAGATTCAAATAGGAGATCGTCTTTTCACACTTCGATTGGGGGACCGCGTATCTCGCATTTGGCTTATGCGGATGATGTCCTTTTATTCACTTCGGGGGATATTGCTGGATTGCGTGCTCTGCAGCAAGTATTGCATAGCTATGAGGCTGTTTCTGGACAGAAGATTAATTATTCCAAATCTGCCTTCTATACTGCGACACTACTGGCTGAGGATCGTGCTCGGACTATTTCTACTCTCTTCGGATTTAGTACTGGTACTGTGCCGTTTTCTTATTTGGGCTGCCCATTAGTTTGCGGGAGAAGGAATGCGGGGATGTTTAGCTATTTGCTGGATAAAATTTGTTCGAAGCTTACGGGTTGGCAGAACAAGATACTCTCTCCGGGGGGTAAGTTGGTCCTTATTAAGAATGTTCTTTCTTCTATCCCTATGTATATATTGGCCGCATGTTGTCCTCCCCGGGCCGTTCTCAGGACGATTGAGAGGATGTTTGCGGCTTTCTTCTGGGGTAGCATGGATGGGGTGGTTTAGAAGAGCTGGATGGCGTGGCGGTTCGTCACTCGGACTAAGTCCGAAGGTGGCCTTGGGATCAAGTGCCTGAAGGATATTATGGACGCCTTTTCTTTGAAGCTTTGGTGGAAGTTGAGGCACGGGAAGGGCCTTTGGGTGGAGCTTCTTAAATCAAAATATTTTCGTAAGCGTCATCCTTGTGATGCGTTTATGACGTCCAAGTGCTCCCATATTTGGGGATGGATTTTGCGGGAGAGGAAATTGGCGGAACCGCATATCTTGTTTAGACTTGGACGTGGTGAGGGCTCAGCAAAGTGTAAAGCTTGGATGCCGGGGGGTCCTCGGTTGGATAGTGTTGCTATTCCATCGGCTGAGGGAGTGACTTCTGGGACCAGGCACGGAACGGGGAGAAGAACTCGGGTGCGGAGTCGAACACAGGCGAGGGTGTCTGCTGGCTCGACGGCTTCACAGAGTATGGGCACTGGGGAGCTTCGAAGGTCGGGTAGATTGGCCGGAAGGAGGGTGGTTATTCCCCAACGTATGGTGACTGTTCGGGCTCTGTCGGATAGGGGAAGGAAGATCAGAGATTCTAGGGCGAGGAATTCTGATAATGGTGGCCCGGTTATTCGATCGTTTTGGTCAGCCTCTGGATGGGATCTGTCCTTATTTTTGGAGCAGTTTGGAGTTGAGGCAGCAAGGCGGCTCAGGAGGCGAATCTGACTTGTTCCTCGGCTCCTGATTCACTGGTTTGGGGTGAGCGGAAAGGTGCTTTCACGCTGGCTGTGGCTTGGAGATGTTGTCGGATTTCGAATATATGGGACAAGTGTATTCCGGCGAAGTGGAGCATTCTGATGTGGCGGGTCTGTCACAACCGGCTTCCTACGGATGACATTATTCAGAAGATTGGCTTCCATCTGGCTTCCAGGTGTCATTGCTGTCAGGTTGGGCATGGGGAGACCCTCCAGCATATATTTTTATACGGGGATCTTGCTATGACGGTTTGGTCTGTTTTCCAGGGTTTCTTCAAGGCACGGATGCATAGTGACTTTATAGTCTTTCTTCAAAGGTGGTGGCGGGGTAAGGGCAGCCATCATCGGAGATCATTGGCTGGTGCGATCATTTGGGTGCTTTGGAAGAACAGGAACAAGCATCGATATGAGGGGCGTGGTGCTGGATCTGATTTCTTGGTTCAGGAGGTGAAGAGACAGTTTCGAAAGTCGCTTTCGAGTTGTCGCCATCTTCCGACTATTCCTCATTGGGCTTTAGAGTAGTGTTTTTGTTCTATTTTCTTTCTTCCTTTTTGTTACCATGAGGTAGGATGTACTCATTACCCTCTTTTCTTAATAAAGGTAACAGTTTTCATAATATATATATATATATATATATATATATATATATATAAAATAATAATAATAATAATAATAATAATAATAATAATAATAATAATAATAATAATAATAAAGCATTTCATTAAAAAAGTGGAGTGGCTCTAAAAGAGCAGTACAGGTGCCAGGGCCCAAAAACAGGAAAGGCCCTGGAATGCTATGTAGGAAATACTAAAGATTTAAGAAACTAAATTTCAAATTTTCGAAAAAATTCAAAATTTTGAAGCAAAGTGGGCTCTCAGCCCTATGGAGAAGGGGCACACTGCCCGAAACAGCAGGCACGCTGTCCGAGGTGCTGGCACGCAGCCCGGGGGGTACTGTGCTGCCCGAGGGGGTCCTCGGCCCCGCCAACCTGGCGCGTCGCCCGGAGCCGTGCCCGAAAAGACATCGGCGGGACTGAGCGAAGCGGCGAGCGGGAGGGGGGGGGGAGGGGAGCGGGGGCGGAGCGGACGCCTGGGGGAGGGAGCGGGGGGCTCGACCTCCGAGGAGAGCTGCTCACCGGCGAGGGAGGGGGCCCTCCGGCCAGAGACAGAGGGAGCGCCGGAGGCCGGAGCACAGGGGGAGAGCAGCTCGGGAAGGGAAAGATGGGGACGACGGCACCGTCAGACGCCCGCCCGACGCCGGAGAGGGGGAGGCCGAGCACTAGGGCCGTCGCGCTTCCACCGGAGCCCGCGAGGGGGTGGAGGCAGGAAAGAGTGAGGGAAGAGCCACTTCAGGGCCGCCGGGAGCCGACGGGGGTCGACCAACCAACGCCGGCGAGGCCGGGCTCAGCGCGGCCACGTGAGCCCACGAGGGGGGCTCGCAGCACGTGGGGCAGAGTGGGGGGGGTGCCGACTACGAGGTCGTGGGGGGGCCACCGTCGACGACGAGGCCGACGACAAGGGGAACGCCGGAGGGGGGAGAGGACCGGCGCTGGGGGAAAAAAGCATGGGGGGCCAGTCTAGGGCCGCCGGAGGGCTCAGCCGGGGGGCTAAGGGTGGAAGAAGCCGAATTAGGCCACCGCAGAGAGCGGGTGGCCTCAGCCGAAGGTGGGGGGCACCGCGAGGGGGGCGGTGGACGGGAGGGGGGGAGGGCACCGGAGCAGGGGGAGGCAGGCCTGGCTCTGCGTTGCCCGGCCCCGACTGTCATGACCCGCTCCCACTGTGAGGGTACGAGTACGTAACAGCGCCTAGCCTACGCCGCAGTGTCGACGGTAGAATGCTGTTCTAAGTCTCTAACTAACCATCAACTCATGCAGTATATAGTGTACTCATCATGATCAACTCCAAACGGAGGACAAGTATAAGATATGGTGTAACTCAATCACAGTCTAAGCACGATAAGATAACACCGAAATATAACTAAGAAATTGAAGACAACAAAACTACTGATATAATAACAACAAACTCAAACAATCTCAAATACATCTCAAGTCTCAATTCTATATATACAACTCCAGTTCTAAACATGAAAACTAAGACAAGACAAACTAGCTAAACTCCCGATCACTCCTGAGTGTCGGGGCCATAGGTAGCTAAGCCATCTACTGGTCTGTAACATGTAGGGCATGTGTCCTCAGGACAATCATCTGTAAAATTTATAACAGGTCCAGTCAGGACAGGAACGAGCACATCTCATCTAGAAAACCCAAGTAAATGACAGAGAACTATAAAGCAGTTATAAACAGTTGTATTGATAAAAATGGCAGTTTATATTCAGGTGATGGTAAGAAAGACAGATAAAGTGCAAGAAAAGAAAATAACTAAACAAGAGAAGAATCATAGCAATGAAGACTGCAAAATAGAACTAGCTGAACCAGGGTAATATGATATAAAGTCCAGACAGCGATGTAGACAAGTGTAACTCCAATGTAAGTCCAGTACAAGATAAATCTAATACAAGATGAATCCAGTAAGGGACGATTCCAGTTATAGTGATCAATGATTCCAAGGTGAGTCCAGCCTATACTCTAGCAGTGTGTTTTAAAATACCAAGATCAACATGTAAACGGCTATAGATAATCCGGCACATCACACACCTGGCCGGGTGTGAGATGGCTATCATTCCAGTTTGATTCCAGCAAAGGGTGATTCCAAAAATGGGGTATGTCTACATGTCTTACTCTAGTATTTCCCCTCCCAGCAAGTGAATCCAGAAATTCGACACAATGATTCAAGATGAGTCCAGCCAGTAATATGAAGATACCAGTAAATGATTCCAGAATGATTCCAGTAATAGAGGCCAGATAATAAATGTGTGTCGTATACATGAATCCAGAAATATCCATACATGTTGTAACAGAGAATCGCATACAACTAACTAAAACTGAAGTACAGTAATTGACAAGTAAATGAGAGAACTATCAGAGAATGTACTCGCCTGATACTCTGAAAAGAGTAGTAAAATATCAGATGTCTGTACCGGAGTCACAATGTCCTAAACAGAGTAATACAGGTTATAATGTGTTTAAATAAGACAAATGATGTTTATGATGCAATCTACATGATTTCTAGGCCAATCTAGGTCAAAGTCAACTCTAAGTCAAACCTGGTCAACAGTCTAGGTCAAACTAGGTCAACAACAAGGCTATTTGGTCAACTGGTCAAACTTAGGCTAGCAAGGGTCAATTGATCACATTTAGGCCTTAATGTTGACTTTGGTCAACAATCCAATATTGGTCAACTCTAAAGTAAGCTAATCTCCTATAATAACCATTTTCTACTCTATGATGTATAGCCTATTCCTTACCCAATACTATCTAACCCTCCATACCTATCCACATATATGCATATTGCCAAACCTATAATCCAAAACAATATGAAAAACCTATAATCCAAGACAATAAATCATGCATACATATAACACCCTATATAGGCAATACATATTCACATATATATAGTGAATTACACTATCTAATTTCACATAACCCATATCCCCAACTGTCAACTAACCTGTCAAGCCCACATCCCCAAATGGCAACATTAAAGCATGCTTCATATACATAATATTACATACACCTATACATATAGAGGAGGGGAAAGGGGCTGTGTTTGTGGGTATATGTGAGGGTGAGTGTGTAGAGTGTGTGACAAGAGTGTATGTGACAGGAAGAGTAATAGGTTAGGATGAAATATCAGATTTTGTGTTGTGTACATAGGTTCACATGTGGGATGATATCCTGGAAAATCAGTAAACAGTTCAATATTCAGGTTCACATGATGGAATCTCAGGTTTTATATATAACCAAAATCAGATATTGCATATATTTTATTCCTATACATAACATACATGTTTTCAATGTGAATAGGAGAAAACTGAAATGGAAAAGAGAAGGGAGGACTGTACACTGCTGAAATGCAAACATTTCAGGCCAACTGCTAATGCAGTGAGCCATGGCCAAGTCAAATGGCCAAGTGCCATAGCAAGGGCCATATGCCAAGCCAATGGCCAATGTGAAATCAGTGTGTTAAATAGGATGTGTGTGTGTGTGTGAATTCTCAGAAAATAGCAAATGAAGGTGACAGTTTTGTGTGTGTGTAGGGTAAATCTCAGGAAATGACAGTTCAAACATTAACAGTTAACACATTGTCCAACCCCATTCTCAGTTTTACAGTTGGCCATTCAGTAATTTAGGAAAATCAGCATACCAAATCAATACACATAATCAGTTTATAGGAAACTCTCAAAATCTATGAGGATTCAGTTTCCCAGGTTTCGATGAGTTCTAACCAAAAGACAGTTTCATATGTGAATTAGAAACTCAGGTATTGGAATCAAAACTCAAATTTGGTTTAAGGAAAAGAAACTGATTCTCAGGAATTAAGAATCGAACAATCATTCAATTGAAGTAACAGTCAACATTCGAAAGCCAATACATTGTCCAAAATCCCATTTCCATATCAAAAGCCTAATCTAAATGAAACATTGAACTAGTCCTGAATACTCAAACTTGTGGGATCATTGACAATTGAAAACATTAGTTTAGGAGTAGGATTGAAATGGATTCAAGTTTTAGGAAAACTAATTAACAATGTGTATAAGTCACTTTACTGTCGAAACCAAACTAAACATCTAAATTCCCATTCCATACCATAAAACTCGTTCTAATATATAAATCAATCATGAACAAATAATTATGTGGGAAAAATTGGTAACTGAAACAACAATTGGAATTCAAATTAAATAGGATTTTAAGTTAGGGAAAACTGAAGTATCAGGCATCAGTCGAAACATTGAACCCAAACTCAAAATATTCCATTTCGTAACTACAACCTAATTCCAATAAGAAAATCAACTAACAGAGATTGTTACCCAAGTCTAGGATCTTAATTAGCAATTTAAATCATAATTAAACCATTTAAACTAGGAATTAAATACTGAAAAATAATAGAAACTGAACACAGTGAAACAGTGTCGTGCACGCGTGCACACCACTCGTGGACACGACACAGTGCACCACGTGTCACGTACACATGCCTGCGTGTTCGCCTAGGTTAGGGGAATGTCTCCCACAGCCTGCAACAGGTCCACGTCGTGTCGTGTCCAAGTTATGAAACCCGTGTCAGCCGAGTGTCTGTGCGTGTGTGCAACAGTGAGGAAACCAGTACGGGTCGATTTACTTCGTGCACACCAAATGAGAAGCCGTGAAAATTTACAAGTGTCGTGTCAGTCATTAGGACAATGTGTGTGTCAAGTTTCAGCTCATGAGAGTCCGTGTCGTGTCCGCAATGGCACCCGAGCAGCAGGACAGCTGCACGGGGCCAGTGCGCAGTGTCGTGCGGCGATGCGTGTCCGATTTGGACACGATAAAGACACAGATTCGTGCTCAGTCAAACACAAAATCAATACATATATATATAATACAACAAATCCATTCAAATACTTTTCAAAAATAACATAAAAATTTCCTTTGAGGCATTTCGTCGAACACCTAACAAACACTAAGACACGTGTCCGATACGGACACCAAACGGACACGAAAATCACCCAAAATTTGGGGACACCTAGGAGACTCCTAGATCTAGCCCTATATGCAAAGAAAACCAAAATTTAAATCAATTTAAAGGGTTTTACCTATATGTGCAAAAAGCTTAGAAAAGCTTCAAATGGGGGATTCCTCCTCTTGATGGCAAAAGCTCCAAATTGATCCAAAGCTGGGATTAAACCCCAAAATTAGAAAATAGGAGAGTATTAGGTTCTAATGCAAGAAACTAGGATTAAAAAGGAATTAAAATAGATTTATGGAGATTTTTGGAAGAGGGACAAATACCTTTCTTTTCCAATGTTGAAATGAATGAAAGAAAGAGACAAGCCCTAGAGAATAAGTGTTTATATAGGGTGGAGATCCCTATGGCTGGTCATATAGGAAGGAATTAGGGTTAGGGTTTCCTAAATTGGCCCATGGGCTTAAGTTATGATTAATCAAGTCATGAAGTCATAAGCCATTCCATAAAACCATAAGCCATGACTTAAATTTACTAAACCAAGTCCCCTCATTCTAAAATTAGTTTCTAATGACTAAAAGTAGGTTAACCTAAGTTAGACTAGGGTCACCATGGCTAGGGTTAGCTTCTAGGCTAGTTCACTAGGTCTCAATAAGTCAAGTCAACCTAGAATTCACCAATTCAATAAATCATCAAATAATTCAAATAAGTCACAATGACCAAATTACCCCTAGGCTAAAAATAATAATCAAATTATTCTAATGACATGGTTAGGCTCTAGGTCATGCAGTCTCTAGGGTTTTACTAGCAGCACGTCAAAATCACAAGTCATGACTTAAGGCAGTTTTTAAATAGTTTAAAAATTATTAAAAATCACCAAAAATCATAATGTGAAATAAATATCAATAATTAATAATTATAATTACAAAATTTCAAAAATACCCTCATCTGAAAAACTGGGTGTTACAAGCCTACCCACCTTATAAAAATTTCGTCCTCGAAATTAAGATGATCGCACCCTTCCTAGGTTAGTCCCCCAATCAATCAAAGTCGAAGTAACACAATCCTACTGGTCATGATTCCACAGTCTCGAGCAGGGTAGCTACACTATCTAGCAATCACAAGCAATATCCTGGCAGGTACTAAGGGAAATCATACATAAAAGTGGGGAGGAAGAACAAGAAGGTCAAACCTGCTAACCCATCACCTGCGATGTTAGTCTCCTCGGCTGCCATTGCAAAAACTCTACCCCTCTGGTGCTGAGCTACAGGTGGCCTAGTCCCCTCAAAAGGAGGTGCAATGGGACAATCTATCTTCTGGTGGGCAGCTGACCCACAGAAATAGCAAATCTTTAACCTCTTCCTGTACTGCTCCCAAATGTGTCCCGGCTTCTTGCAGTAGGAACAACTGATCGCCTTCGGGTTCTGACCCCGATACTGATGTTGTACCTGCTGAACTCCCACTGGTGCCTGCGTCTGCTGAATCTGCACATGAGGCCTCTTGGCCTGGCCTCCGCTGCTGCTGGTACCGTGAGCGTCCCATCCCCTCTTGAGCCTCAGCTCAAGATCATCCTCAGCCAATAAAGCTTCCGTCAAAATCTCCTCGAAAGTGGCATCCCTGTTGTCCTTGGTCAAGGACTTGACTTCCTTGACCAGACCCTTCCGGAACCTCTGGGCCTTCGCCGCCTCGCTCAAGCCCTCTATGAATCTGCTGAGGCGGCCGAACTCCCCAGCGTAATCCTCCACTGACAGGCTCCCCTGAACTAAGCTCTCGAACTGTGACTCCAAGGCTCTGAGCGCTGAATCTGGAAAGAACTTCTTCTTGAAGAAGCCCTTGAACTCCTCCCAAGTCTGTCCAGCTACCCCCACCCTGGGGTCTGACTGATACCAGGTGCGAGCAAGATCTTGCATCCGGCTAGCTGCTGCCTCTATCTAGAGATCTGCCGGTATCCGGGCCAGGCAAAAGATCTCCTCTATATGCTCGATCCACTCATCAGCATATAAAATCCCCTCTGTCCCCAGAAAGTCTCTGGGGCTCATCTTCTGGAACTGCTTTATCCCCGGTGTCCTCGGCTGCTGGACCACTGGTCGAGCTGCGACTGTCGTAAGGGCCAACTCCATGCTCATGTCCTGTCGGGCCTGCTGCCGGTCCATAAACTGCTGGAGGTAAGCGAACATCTGTGCCGCATCCACGTGTCCTGTAGACGGCGGCTGCTGGAACTGCATCTCTGGGATGACTAGGTCCTGCCTCAGAGCTAGTGGAGGCATACCTCCTCCTGCTGCTGCTGAAGTCCCAAAATGAGCAGAGGTAGCAGGAGCTGCAGCCTCCTGACGCTGCTGAACTGGCTGAGAGGTGGCAGTCCCTTCTGCAGCAACTGCTGCACCAGAGCGATGTGATCGTGTCTCCACCATCCTGAAGATAGATCGAACAAGGAAGTCAATACTGAGCAGGAATCGATATATCAAATGAGGACAGTTATTTCAAAGAAGGCAAATCAGTACGATATGTAGATGGCATGATTTAAAACAGAATTTTCCTAATTGTGATTGAGTGTGTAGCCTCCCTTCCTGGAAATTTTGTAAATTTTTTTTATTATTTATTTGATTTAAATGGGGAATTTTAGGTTTTGTAAATAATTATTTAGTTAATTATTATGGTAGATGATTTTAGCCATTATTGAGTTTTGAAGAACAAGACGACTAAAAATTATGGCACGGATAGTGCAGTGACGTGCTTTGACTAGTGTATTAGCCATGCCAAGGAAAGCCAAGCCATAGTGATGCCCTAACTAGGAAAACCAGACTAAGCTGTGACATGACCATTATAAATAGTTTAATTATTATATTTAATATTATTTGACCTTAGGCGACCCGGTTGTACCAAACCAGCCGGACTAGCCCCGTACCAAACCCAAGCCCATGTAGTAATACGGGGCGTCCAATAACATTCGTGTTGATGTATTCTGGGTAGGACGGTGTCGTATTCCGTTTTAATGATCTAAGGAATATTCTCTAAGTATTTTAATTAAATATTATAAATGTTATTATTATTTGATGTTCAATAATATTTGTATAAAATAGGCCTTTACATTTCTGGGATTCTTTGACAGTGCTAAATGATATATATACCATTATTGGTTTGTTAAATTTCGTTATTATTATTATTAATATTATTATTATTATTATTATTAGTTATTGAGAATATTATTATGTAATATAATATTATTGGTTATTGTATTTTGTTATTATTGTCATTATTATTCTTCTTTTTTTTATTATTATTATTTTATTGGGGTTGTTATTTAATAATATTATTTTTATATTATTTTTATTGTCAAATAAATAGTATATATAATTGTATGTATATATAAATATATAATAGTGTATGTGTGGGTATATTTGTATATATAAATATATGTATATAAATGTATATATATACGTATATAAATGTATATGTGTATATATATATACGTACGTGTGTGTGTATATACGTACGTGTAAAAAAAAAAAAAAAAAAAAAAAAAAAAAAAAAAAAAAAAAAAAATATATATATACGTACGTGTGTGTGTATATATATATAGATAATGATAATAATATACATATAAATATATATATAGGATATATATTTGTATGAAGGAAATGGAAAAAAAAAGAAAAAGAAAACAGCAGCAACCTCAGACCTGGGCTCTCAGTCGAGCCCATGAACCCAGACCGGCCAAACCCAAATAAAAGCCATAGGCCTGGCCAAGCCCAGGCCCATCAAGCCCCAGCCGATCCTCAACCTTAGGTTTTCCGAACAGCTCGACCCTGTTCTGTTTGCAGCGGATTAATGTATGCGTACATATATATATCGAGAGATGGACAAACACCAAAACCCTAATCGCGCCAACCCCTGACCTCGCCCCAGGCAACCTGCACGTGTACCTCGGCCATCATCTCACCTCCAGCGATCGCCGGAGCGCCGTCCTGGGCCAGTCGTGCGTTCAACAGAGGACCACTCTATTTTAGCTAACAGCAGGTACCCTCCTTCTTTCTCATTTTTCTTCAAACGTACTCGATAAAATTTTGATCTATAAATTCCTACTAGAAGCCTACATGACCCTCTTCAAACCCTAGCAATTAGATTTAAGAATAGTTAACCAGGTTGCTCGTGAAATCGACATGAAGTCAAAAGAAATCTGTCTAAAAGCAGAGCAATAAACCAATCAACCTACCCGACTTCGAAGCCTGATTTCTCTTCGGTTAGTAGTTTTTCTACAAATCCATTAGAAGACAGTTTTATACAACATATACGTGATTACAACCCCTTTGGTATATTATGATTTTGTAAAGGGTGTGCTCAGTTATTTGGTTTCAAAAATCAGGAAAAACCATTTTCAAAAATAGTGAAAAACCACAAAAACTCATCCACACGATGTGCGTCCTGCCATTCCGGGCGACGTGGTCGCGCACCGTAAGCATCAAAAGCTGCGTAACGGCTTCGTGGTCGTGTGGGCTTTGACGGAATTCAAATTGGTCGCGTGTGCGCGACGAATTTGATGCGTATCCGTCGAAATTCACCGTATCGGCCTCTGTACAAATTTTCCAATTACTTTTTGCACACTCATCAGATCGAGACAAAACTTGCGCCAGCAGGACCGTATCATTTTTCTGGTCCTGTATGCCAAGTTTGGTCCAATTCTGAGACAGTTGAATCGTACGTCGTTTTGTGGGCCCTACGGTCCCACTCAACGGGCGATTTTGTGCACGGCCCGCCGGAATCCAACTCTGGACATACGGTTGGGTTCGTATTAGAAAACCGGATCCGTAGACATGTAGTTTGACAACTTTAGATACCATTGACTCTGGCATGCTTTTCGGTGCAAATCGGGTCCAACGGCGGACACCGTTTTTGTCCGAAATTATCGTTTTGCCCCTGTGTCCAGAATTGGACTTAAGGACAGGCAATCCTAGCTAATTTGACTATTCTGAGAACATTGGTAATGTTTATTTCAGCTTTTGGAGACAGTTGTGATGACTTGGATTTTCTGACTTGTTGATTGGCGATACATTATTGGTTCTCCGTGCAACCTAAGGCAAGTATACCTTGCCTTTCTACACAGCTTTATTTACATGCACTGTCTTTTATTATTATTCAGTTGTCATCATATTATTGCCATGTATCTTTCATACCCTATTTTTATATTTGTATCATTGCTATATAGACAGTGTTCACTGTTAGCCTTGTATCTTATTGGACGTATTCATTGAGCCTTGATCGAGTCGTGTCGTAAGTCGTGAATCGAACTGCTTTTTCCTTCGTGTCTTAAACCTTGAAGCTAACCTGCGAGTCCACGATAGGGACGAGGGTTAGTAGTTATTGGTCCACACCTGCGAGTCCACACTAGGGATGAGGGTGATGCTAGCCTGCGAGTCCACACTAGGGACGAGGGTTAGTAGTAGATGCTAGCCTGCGAGTCCACACTAGGGACGAGGGTTAGTGGTATAGGGTTACGCCTACGAGTCCACACTAGGGATGAGGGTGATGCTAGCCTGCGAGTCCACACTAGGGACGAGGGTTAGTAGTAGATGCTAGCCTACGAGTCCACACTAGGGACAAGGGTTAGTGGTATAGGGTTACGCCTGCGAGTCCACACTAGGGACGAGGGTGATGCTAGCCTGCGAGTCCACACTAGGGACGAGGGTTAGTAGTTCAAACCTGCGAGTCTACACTAGGGACGAGGGTTTGAGTATTCGTTTCGGTTATCCGTTGACATCTTGACATGAGTTCTCTAGTCCTTGTTCAGCAGTTTATTTTCGTGTAGACAGTGTATAGATTCATGCTTTATTCATTGCACCATTTTACTTGTTATTATTCTGTACTTTTCTCCATGCTTAATAAACTGTTAGAAAGACTCGTTTTTATGTATCTTGCTAGTCCTCTGAGGACCTGATGATCTTTTCAGGTTAGTTATTGCGTGGAGTTAGTTAGCAGCTCTGGATGGCGGATGATTATGACATATGTAGGGTCCGGGTGTGATGATATTGCTTGCGGGATTCAGGTATTGATACCATGTTTTATCCAGTTCATCTAGCTCGTGTTTCCCTTTTTATCATCATGATATATCATATTTATTGATTCAGTTTATAGACTCATGTTATTTCTTGGAGTCTAATCGGACATGCATGTTAGTGGGCTGCAGACCACGACCCATACTTGTTCATTCTTGTTTATATGACTCATGTGGATTGAGATATAGTTTAGACTAGATTTGTTTGCCATGATTTGGCAGTATACCATAGCCTTGACAGCGTTTACATATTCGAGTCGGGCTGGAGTCCGTTCGATACGTAGTTGGGCTTGGACATGCTTCGTATCCGAAAACCGGGTACGGGTCGTGACAGAGTGCCTCTCCGATAAAGCCTATCTCTCAGTCCTATCACAGGCTCACAGCAGTACAACTAAGTCGCCGTACTACCACGATATCGCACTAATGCGACTCTCGACCTGCATGGGCAACCACTAAAAATGTGTTACGACCCGCACCCACTGTGAGGGTACGAGTACGTAACAGCGCCCAGCCTACGCCGCAGTGTCGACGGTAGAACGCTGTTCTAAGTCTCTAACTAACCATCAACTCATGCAGTATATAGTGTACTCATCATGATCAACTCCAAACGGAGGACAAGTATAAGATATGGTGTAACTCAATTACAGTCTAAGCACGATAAGATAACACCGAAATATAACTAAGAAATTGAAGACAACAAAACTACTGATATAATAACAACAAGCTCAAACAATCTCAAATACATCTCAAGTCTCAATTCTATATATATAACTCCAGTTCTAAACATGAAAACTAAGACAAGACAAACTAGCTAAACTCCCGATCACTCCTGAGTGTCGGGGCCATAGGTAGCTAAGCCATCTCCTGGTCTGTAACATGTAGGGCATGTGTCCTCAGGGCAATCATCTGTAAAATTTATAATAGGTCCAGTCAGGACAGGAATGAGCACATCTCATCTAGAAAACCCAAGTAAATGACAGAGAACTATAAAGCAGTTATAGACAGTTGTATTGATAAAAATGGCAGTTTATATTCAGGTGATGGTAAGAAAGACAGATAAAGTACAAGGAAAGAAAATAACTAAACAAGAGAAGAATCATAGCAATGAAGACTGCAAAATAGAACTAGCTGAACCAGGGTAATATGATATAAAGTCCAGACAGCAATGTAGACAAGTGTAACTCCAATGTAAGTCCAGTACAAGATGAATCTAATACAAGATGAATCCAGTAAGGGATAATTCCAGTTATAGTGATCAATGATTCCAGGGTGAGTCTAGCCTATACTCTAGCAGTGTGTTTTAAAATACCGAGATCGACATATAAACGGCTATAGGTAATCCGGCACATCACACACCTGGCCGGGTGTGAGATGGCTATCATTCCAGTTTGATTCTAGCAAAGGGTGATTCCAGAAATGGGGTATGTCTACATGTCTTACTCTAGTATTTCCCTTCCCAGCAAGTGAATCTAGAAATTCGACACAATGATTCAAGATGAGTCCAGCCAGTAATATGAAGATACCAGTAAATGATTCCAGAATGATTCCAGTAATAGAGGCCAGATAATAAATGTGTGTCGTATACATGAATCCAGAAATATCCATACGTGTTGTAACAGAGAATCGCATACAACTAACTAGAACTGAAGTACAGTAATTGACAAGTAAATGAGAGAACTATCAGAGAATGTACTCGCCTGATACTCTGAAAAGAGTAGTAAAATATCATATGTCTGCACCGGAGTCACAATATCCTAAACAGAGTAATACAGGTTATAATGTGTTTAAATAAGACAAATGATGTTTATGATGCAATCTACATAATTTTTAGGCCAATCTAGGTCAAAGTCAACTCTAAGTCAAACCTGGTCAACTGTCTAGGTCAAACTAGGTCAACAACAAGGCTATTTGGTCAACTGGTCAAACTTAGGCTAGCAAGGGTCAATTGCTAATCTCCTATAATAACCATTATCTACTCTATGATGTATAGCCTATTCCTTACCCAATACTATCTAACCCTCCATACCTATCCACATATATGCATATTGCCAAACCTATAATCCAAGACAATATGGAAAACCTATAATCCAAGACAATAAATGTGAACCCCTGGATCAATTTCCATCATGCAAGTTTTTATTTATTTATTTATTTACTAATTAGTATTTACTTGAATACCATTTTAGTTGGACACTTGTTTACTATGCTCCTATATATGGAAAATATATGTTTTGCCATAGAGAGGCTGCCTTGCAAAGGAATGTAGTATAGGGACCTTACTGAAAATCTCAGATTTAGATTTCAAAGACAAGTCCTGATGCAATTCCCAAACCCATAGTCCTGGTGCAAATTCTACACTTCTGGCAAGGACCCAAGCCCAAGGGGGATTTGTGCAAGTTCCTAGTTTAAAGCATGTAGGCTGTTAATATCCAAATTGTTTTCTCTAATCCCTGTTAAACCGACCCCCCTAAACCCCCTTAGCAAGTTCGAATCTCAGCTGGACTTATCAGATTAGATGGAATCCTTCGAATAAGGATTTGAGAACCAGGAGATTACTCTAAATATCAGATAGAATAAGTTTGGAGTTTTCTATACCAACATTTGAATTCAAACCTGACAAATCTCTTCTTGATAGACTCTGTGTAATCGGCAGCAATAAGAGATTTATTTAGAATCTTTCAAAAGACTGAATTCAAATCAAATTTCCTTTTTATTCCTACACTAATGGTACATATAGTTTGGAGAAGCCCCTATTTCCCTGCGAACCCTTGAAACTCTCCAACTGTTTGGGTGCCTGTGCAAGCAACAAGTGTTGGGGGTCATCTTCCTCGTAGCAATAATCGAACAACCGATCACAGCAGGTAATCCTTCGACCATTTTCAATCCATAAATTGTATGAGGGAAAGTTGTTTGCCCTATTGATCCAAAGGAGTTTAGAAACCTGAGGAACTAGATTATTCCTTATACGAGATCTCAATGCCAATATGAGTAGGTAATGGTTGATTTTCTCTGATACTTCTTATGTATCAGAATGCAGCATGGTTTGAGGGGAGGGAGGTAACATACAAGATGATAATTTATCAGCACTTAGCTTATCATAAATTGCTCCCTGTATGCTGAACCTGTAACCAGCATATCAAGGACAATAAAGGGTACCATAGGTAACCATCTAGACACACACACCTCTATGTCTTCGACACCAAATCCTTGCCTTAGCAGCACTCCAGAAATTATCCTTTGTAGCAGTCACGACACTAGGAAACCTTAGGTACATAGCTTGACCTGTCATACCTTTACTTGAGAGAAAAACTTAACATGGAGTTAAGCTTGAGGAAAGCATGTAAAGGCAGGAAATTCACATAACAGGAACTATATCCCAATATTGTGGTACGGCCATAACCCTGAATCAGGCCTGGGTGCTCGTCAAGACAGGTACCTTTTGATCAGATTTAATGCTAATGACTTAAGACTTAACATGTGGTGATGGGAATTCGAGTATTTGGCTACTACTCTGTGAAAGAATAGGAGTCAGATCATGGGTAGATTGCAGTAACAGATTGATAGAGTAGAGTATCAAATAGTAACCTCTATTACTATTCTACCTTCCTGTCACAACCAATCCTGGTACTACAGGGATATAATGATGGGAAATCAGCATGTAGGTACCTAGCTCAGCCCCTAATGTTTGGCTTCCTGCACCTTAGTACTCAGTCAAAAAGGAAGTCTGTGCACAGCAGGGAACAACCAGTAGCAGCCAAGGAACATCAGGTCAACACAGGAGCCCTCAGGATATTGATGAATACCTTCATATGTACTTTTTGTACCATTTGAGTACCAACAAATGGGAACTCCCTGGTTTCCTGTAGACAGTTCATAAGAGGATGTATGCTCACATAGTAGGTTCGAGTATCATTTCACATGTAGGCAGTACCCCTAGGAGCCATTTACCAAGTGTACCAGGAAAGACTTGCCCGGTTTTGAGTATCAGTAGTTTGGGGTTCATATGTGTCTATTGGTTAGATTGTCATGGATGCTGTTATGTCTAGAGCCTCTCGTGTATCAAGTGGTAATGTCAGGATTTCGCTTCCTTTTGGATTATCTTGATACTGTTATGCAGTAAATCCTATGAATGCCTCATTTCAGAGTTAAGTTGTTGAGTATGGTGGTTGTAAAATAAGAGGACTTAAATGGTAGTTGCCACATGATCAAGGGTCACCGTTTACTTTTCGTGATGGTGTATTATTATACAATTTTGTTAATAAATTTAGCAAATTATGCAGTTGACTTCTTGCTCACATTAATTTCTTCAATTGCTTACTGTTAAAAGCTCCTTCAATATGGTTCGTTTGGGAATCTTAAATCCCTGTGAGCAATGCAGTAAAGAGATTATGAGAGGGGGGAAACAAGTGCATAGAGCTCACAAGAAGCAGAATGTCATAGTAGGTAACACCTAGGTAGATACTTGTGAATGGGTATACAAATACATAGGCAGGAAGATATATGGGTGTATATACATATTATGGGTTACATTCTAGAAATCTATTTATTAATTTTAAATCCATGGATTATAGGTAATAGGTAGGGTGCAAACTTAGAAACCTAGCAGGGTGACAATTAAGCTTTGAGTTAACTTCTCAGTATTGATTTGATTAATTTATAAACAGGTTCATTGGACTCTTGACTCGACACTTGGTCGTACCAGCAGCTCAGGACCACAGGCAAGTATACCTTGCCTTCCTCTACAGTTTTACTTACATGCACTTCCTTTCGTTTTACTGTTTGGATTACTTATGGACATGTGCTTTTTCGTGTTATTTTCTGTGGAGTTGTTTTCATTGTTTTATAGCCATGTTCATTGTTTGGCCTTGTATTTCATGCTTGGAGTTTCTCACCGGTACCTTGCTTGAGTCGTGTCATAGAACGAGTGCGTGTAGTGTACTGCCATAGCCTTGATTTTTGTTGTACACAACCAGAGAGTCCACACACGGGACGAGGGTTGTTTGGTGCACCAGAGAGTCCACGCTCGGGACGAGGGTGTTTGTCGTGATCAAATGGCACTAGAGAGTCCACACACGGGATGAGGGTTGACCATTTACACCAGAGAGTCCACACACGGGACGAGGGTGTCTTGCCGTGAGCTAGCCAGAGAGTCCACACTCGGGACGAGGGTTAGCGCTTAGTTCAAACCCGTGAGTCCACGCTCGGGATGAGGGTTTGGTTCTTCCTTTGATCTTGTAGTTATCGTTCCTCCGGCAGTTCATGTACACGTAGTTGTTCTAGTGTTTGCGTTCATGTTCGTGTCTGTGTTCGTATTCGTATTCGTATTCGTGTTCATGTTTGTGTTCGTAGTCATTTGTCTTGTTCTTATTCTTTCTTGTTTATTTTCTTGTGCATGATAAAACTGCTAGATAGGCATGTATATTATGTATCTTGCTATGTCCTCTGAGGACCTGATGATCTCTTCAGGTTAGCCGAGCTTGGGACAGGACAGACGAGTGGATTTGAGTTAGCATCAGAGCGCAGTACTTGTACTTGAGGTGGTCTAGATTAACAGTTTTAATCCAGTTAGTTACTCCATGTATTTTTCTATTATTCCGTCTACTGGTAGTGGATTTGTGTCCACCGGACGTGACAGTGATTCTTGATATTCAGTTTATTCATTATTATTCAGTTCATATCTTTTCATTGATCTTGACTGTGACATGATTTTTCCTGTGGATGAGATATATTTTCCCGTGATTATAGATTCAGTGACTTGAGTATAGACAGCGTACTACCGCCGATACTGCGGCGTAGGCTGGGCTTGGACACGCTTCGTATCCGAAAAGCGGGTGCGGGTCGTGACAATAAATCATGCATACATATAACACCCTATATAGGCAATACATATTCACATATATATAGTGAATTACACTATCTAATTTCACATAACCCATATCCCCAACTGTCAACTAACCTGTCAAGCCCACATCCCCAAATGGCAACATTAAAGCATGCTTTATATACATAATATTACATACACCTATGCATATAGAGGAGGGGAAAGGGGCTGTGTTTGTGTGTATATGTGAGGGTGAGTGTGTAGAGTGTGTGACAAGAGTGTATGTGACAGGAAGAGTAATAGGTTAGGATGAAATATCAGATTTTGTGTTGTGTACATAGGTTCACATGTGAGATGATATCCTGGAAAATCAGTTAACAGTATAATATTCAGGTTCACATGATGGAATCTCAGGTTTTATATATAACCAAAATCAGATATTGCATACATTTTATTCCTATACATAACATACATGTTTTCAATGTGAATAGGAGAAAACTGAAATGGAAAAGGGAAGGGAGGACTGTACACTGCTGAAATGCAAACATTTCAGGCCAACTGCTAATGCAGTGAGCCATGGCCAAGTCAAATGGCCAAGTGCCATAGCAAGGGCCATATGCCAAGCCAATGGACAATATGAAATCAGTGTGTTAAATAGGATGTGTGTGTGTGTGTGAATTCTCAGAAAATAGCAAATGAAGGTGACAGTTTTGTGTGTGTGTGGGGTGAATCTCAGGAAATGATAGTTCAAACATTAACAGTTAACACATTGTCCAACCCCATTCTCAGTTTTACAGTTGGCCATTCAGTAATTTAGGAAAATCAGCATACCAAATCAATACACATAATCAGTTTACAGGGAACTCTCAAAATCCATGAGGATTCAGTTTCCCAGGTTTCGATGAGTTCTAACCAAAAGACAGTTTTATATGTGAATTAGAAACTCAGGTATTGGAATCAAAACTCAAATTTGGTTTAAAAAAAGAAACTGATTCTCAGGAATTGAGAATCGAACAATCATTCAATTGAAGTAACAGTCAACATTCGAAAGCCAATACATTGTCCAAAATTCCATTTCTATATCAAAAGCCTAATCTAAATGAAACATTGAACTAGTCCTGAATACTCAAACTTGTGGGATCATTGACAATTGAAAACATTAGTTTAGGAGTAGGATTGAAATGGATTCAAGTTTTAGGAAAACTAATTAACAATATGCATCAGTCACTTTACTGTCGAAACTAAACTAAACATCTAAATTCCCATTCCATACCATAAAACTCGTTCTAATATGTAAATCGAATCAATCATGAACAAACAATTATGTGGGAAAAATTGGTAACTGAAACAACAATTGGAATTCAAATTAAATAGGATTTTAAGTTAGGGAAAACTGAAGTATCAGGCATCAGTCGAAACATTGAACCCAAACTCAAAATATTCTATTTCGTAACTACAACCTAATTCCAAGAAGAAAATCAACTAACAGAGATTGTTACCCAAGTCTAGGATCTTAATTAGCAATTTAAATCATAATTAAACCATTTAAACTAGGAATTAAATACTGAAAAATAATAGAAACTGAACACAGTAAAACAGTGTCGTGCACGCGTGCACACCACTCGTGGACACGACACAGTGCACCACGTGTCACGTGTGTTTTCCATAAATAAATTCACTTTATTTATTTTGTATCTGAGAAAATTACAACTGTAGGAATCTAATCTAGAAGATGATTACTTTATCCCTTGGACGAAGCGATGAAGAAAACTCGAACTTCGAAGAACTTGGACAGCAACTGGGCAATCTCTCTGTTCTCTCTGAAATTGACTGTAGTCTTGATGAAGATGAAGAAACTCTCTTTTATAGAGTTCTGGATAACTGTTCTGAAGCATACGCTTAGTCAGTTACTTGACGTGTGCATAACTGCAGGGACGCGTGGCGAATTCTGGTGAAGACACGTTGGAGTACGGTTGAGAGTAGTAGAATATATCTAGGAGAGATTGGTGGCATGGATGCTACGTTGCATAACTTCTGAATAACTGAGTAACTGAATACAGGACACGTGAGAACGTGTGTTGACTGTACATTGAAAGTCGTCCTGGATGCCTTTGCTGTGATACGCTATCTTTGAAGAAGAGTCATACGCTAGCTTTTGAAGGCACATGTCTTGCATACGCTAACTTGGATCATATAAATAAAGCTGATACGCTTACTTGATTGGGAAGGAGTCGTATGGGGTCCATACGCTCACTTGGCTGAGAAGGAGTCGTATGGAGTCCATACGCTCACTTGGATGGCAAGGAGTCGTATAGGGTCCATACGCTCACTAAGCAAGGAGTCGTATGGGGTCCATACGCTCACTAAGCAAGGAGTCGTATAGGGTCCATACGCTCACTAAGCAAGGAGTCGTATGGGATCCATACGCTCACTTAGATGGCAAGGAGTCGTATGAGGTCCATACGCTCATTTGGATGGGAAGAAGCCGTATGGATTGAGGGAGTAGACACGTGGCTGTTCTCAATCTTCTCAAACACGCCATATCTTCAAATACTGACAAATATTTTTTGAGCGTCGTGCTACAGATATGATGGCTGACAGACTGTCAGAAATGACAGTAATAATGGCTCTTTATTTATGATGGCTGCTGAGCTGTCCTCATAAGAGACAAAATCTTTTCTCGAAAACCTATACGACGGCTAATCTTCATGGGGCAGCTGTCTTTGCACGAAAGACAAAGTGTCAGATTCATCCTTCATTAAATACATGCTGTGCTGTCATCTCAAGAAATATTAAAATATTCACTGAGCGTACGGCCTTTAGATGAGCGTATGGCCTTGGCTGAGCGTATAGCCTTGAGCGTATGGCTTTGACTGAGCGTATGGCCTTTAGCGTATGGTTTTTACTGAGCGTATGGCCTTGAGCGTATGACTTGGGCTGAGTCTTATGTCAGCGTGTCATAATTTTTACACCCTACAAGCCCCCCTTCAAAGTTTTCGAACTTTATGAATTTCAAAAGTTCGAAATTACTTTGAACTTAAAGTGGGAATAAGTCCTGACACGCTGGCATGAGTTTGTTATCTTCCTCAATATCAGTGCAAATCTTTAGGGATTCTGTTTAAAGAATATCTGCCGTTTGAACTTCTTCTTTTCTTCTATAAATAGGTCTTCCAAGACCTGATTTATTTCTTTACTTTTGCATCCATCTTCGAGAGAGAAAAAGAAACTCAAGACTCAACTTCTTCTTCTTCTTCAACTCAAGCTTTATCAATGGCGCCCAAGATTGATGCTGCTGCGAAGGGAAAGGGGAAGGCTCCGGCGGAGTCATCTCAGCCCGTCGCCGCCGCTGCTAAGAAGACTACCAATGAGCGCGTTCGACGAAGTGAACGCCCATTGAAGCCTCTCTATGGTGAGGATGATGATGATGAACTGTAACTATCCTCTATTTAGGGCTCTGGTTAGAACCAAATCACAAAACGTACCCCCTTTTTAGGGTCAAATACGTCAAAAAAATACGCTTCCCTTTTTAGGGTTTAGCCGTATCCCATATTTTTTGTTTATACAAAAAATATGTTTGGAGCGTATTCTGTATGATACGCGTATTTTCGATATAAATGTCAAAATACGCTGTCTTAAAAGAATATGCTATGGCGAGTTGTCTCACTGAGATACGCTAACTCCTGTGTTAGCGTATGTTTTTGATGATCATCTTGTCAACCATACACTGATACGCTCAAACTGAACATAAACTGAACTTTTAAAATCATTCACTTAAGATAAACTGAGCGTAAAAAGTGATCTCTGAATCTGTCATACACTTAGGATAAACTGAGCATATATGGATCTTCGAGTCTGTTATACGCTTAAGGAAAACTGAGCGTATGCTGAACCTTGAGTCTGCCATACGCTTAGTAAAAATTGAGCGTATGCTGAACCTTGAGTCTGCCATACGCTTAGTAAAAACTGAGCGTATGCTGAACCTTGAGTCTGCCATACGCTCAAGAAAAACTGAGTGTATGCTGAACCTTGAGTCTGCCATACGCTTAGTAAAAACTGAGCATATGCTGAACCTTGAGTCTGCCATACGCTCAAGGAAAACTGAGCGTATGCTGAACTTTGAGTCTGCCATACGCTTAGTAAAAACTGAGCGTATGTTGAACTTTGAGTTTTTTGATGTTGAAGATTTCTAAGGTTTTATTCTTCTTTTGCAGTGGATATTCTGGCTCAGGAGGCAGAATTTGAAGGATGTGTAGGAAATAACTATAGAAGTGACCTATCACATGTTCGTTTTCTCCAATTCGATGGACCTTCTACAAGAATAGCTCTTTTGACCAATCAAAAAAATGACACTTTGCTGAACCTGATGAGTGGACTGCCTTTACAAAGTGTGGATGGTGTTACCCATTCGAAGCCAGCATTTCTTTTCAGAGATACTATTGGCATGAATTCTCAGCCTGCTCTGGACAAAGTATCATACTGTTACTATAGGGATGGTGATGTAAATCAGCCAATGTCTTTGACTGGTTTATCAAAAAGCATCAACATAGCTCGTTTATTTCATGCGAGTTGTCAAAGACAGATGAAGTGGGATATCACTCCATCCCGACAAGCAAAGGCTGGGTGGATAGGATATCGTCAAGGAAGATTCCGCAGTGGTACTGAACCATATGTCACATCTCTGCGAGGACTGCTACCTGCCACCATCCCTTCTGAGGACTCGATACTGCTGAAGCCAGTCAGAGTCCCAATTTTTGCAAACGAATTTGCTCAACTGGAAAATGCCATCTATCCAAAACAGTCTATGAGGCTGACTGGTCTGGTAAATCCAGAGAATACCAGATGGACTGCTCTTGTGAAATGGAACCTGAAGAATTTTGGTGAACAATTACAGGTGATAGGCCTATATGATGCTATTAAGTGCACTGCCTATGGTTTCAGGCCAAATCCGGATTTGTTCTTGGCGTTAGCGGAGAGGTATAACTACCGTACTGGCACCTTCATGACCCCAAGAGGCGAGATGGGATTCGCCCTTCATGAAATGGCATATATTTCTCAACTGCCAACAGCAGATCTGCCATATGAAGAGTATATCCCTTTCGTTGATGAAATGAATAAGATCTCCGAAGCCAACCCACTGGTTCTTCATGTCTTTGAAGAATTGATGTGCCATTACAGTATTTGTAAGGCTTTTTATAAAGGACAAGGTGGAGAAGGAGATTCCAACTGTTATTCTTCCAAATGGATGGCCTATTTATTTCAAGGCCGTACTGATGAAGTTCAGAAGAAGAAGAAGTCTGAGCAGTATGTCGGTGAATTTAAACCTCTGAATCAAGCTGAGATTGACAGGCTCATCCGGGATACTACTCATGACGACATTGTCATTGAGGAAGACGAAGGCACTTATAAAGCCGGTGATAGGTTTGAGACCTATATTAAGCAGGGCAACCGAGAATTATCTGCTGAAGGTTATCTGGCCGAATTTATCTCTCTCTGGCTGAGAAAATTTGTAGTTCCTGGCACCTGTTCAGCAGACAGGATACACAGAGGAGTTGTTTTTGCAGCAGTCCGTCTAGTTTTTGGGTATAAGATGGATTTACTGACAGCAATGACATGCCGTCTGAATGCTGGATTAAGGGCATATACAGACAGAATGTTCGAATTGGCAAGGAAGAGCCTTACATCCTTTCCTCGGGTAGAAATGCCCTTTACATATTTATTTGGATGGCTGCTTCTGCACTTCGAATCTCTTATGAATGCTGGGATGGCTAGACCAGATGACACCTTTCTGGAAAGATACAGTCACACACCAAAGTAGAAATATGACACTTTGACAGATTGCAGATGTCACGACCCGCACCCATTTTTTTTAAACGGATACGAGACGTGTCCAAGCCAGCCTACGCCGCAGTGCCGGCGGTAGAACGCTGTCACGGCCATGAAGATCAAAATCACAAATAATGCTCATTCACAAAATTAATTTAATTTATAAAGATCATAAGTTTTACATTTGCAGAAAATATAAACTTGTACAATAGAATGACTCCAACACAACTATCTAGCTAGTCTTTAGGCTTCTGGCTGCAAGTATTCCCGTCACCCCCAAGCTAAGTGAATCCACGGCTAACCTGAAAATGTTGGTTTCCAGTCAGGAATGGAACGAGCACAATCCACTGAATGCAATTTCAAATAAAGAAAATGACTATAAAACAAAGGTTAGACATCAATCATGAGTTTTGAAAAGAACAGTAAAGCCGTAAGGAAAATCAATAGTAATAAATAGACCAATATACTCTCCACCGTTAGAAGTACCTTTGACATGTGATCGGTCTGGGGTGCTACACCGTACGGTCTACGATATCTACTTGCAGAAAAGTAACGATGTCTACAATGTCTACAATATCTACAATGTCTACAATATCTACAATGTCTACGATATCTACAATGTCTACAATATTTATAATGTCTATAATATTTACAATGTCTACGATATCTACAATGTCTACAATATCTACAATGTCTACAATATTTACAATGTCTACGATATCTACAATGTCTACAATATCTACAATGTCTACAATATCTACAATGTCTACGATATCTACAATGTCTACAATATCTACAATGTCTACAATATCTACAATGTCTACGATATCTACAATGTCTACGATATCTACAATGTCTACGGTCTGATCACACATCCTTGGTACTTCTCATTCCCGACTCAACAATTTATAATAGAGTATAAAAATCACATAACCAATGACTAATCAATGAAATATAGTAAAGATCAATATCGAAATGCAGACAATAAACTGTACTCGCCTGTGGTCCTGTGCTGGTGAAACCGATGATCCAAATCACTCAATATACCACAATAGTCAAAATCCATACAACAGTCCCCGGAAGCTGAAATAGACAATACCAATGATCTCAGAATAGTCAAAATAGCTAGGATTGCCTGTCCTTAAGTCCAATTCTGGACACAGGGACAAAACAGTAATTTCAGACAAAAACGATGTCCGCCGTTGGACCCGGTTTGCACCGAAATGCGTGCCAGAGTCAAAGGTCTCTAAAGTCGTCAAACTACATGTCTACGGATCCAGTTTTTTGATACGAACTCAACCGTATGTCCAGAGTTGGATTTCGGCGGGCCGTGCACAAAATCGCCCGTTGGACGGGACCGTGGGGCCCACAAAACGACGTCGATTTCAATTGTCTCAGAATTGGACCAAACTTGGCATACAGGACCAGAAAAATGATACGGTCCTGTTGCGCAAGTTTTGTCTCGATCTGACGAGCGTGCACAAAGTTATGACTGAATTTGCATTGGACGGATACGGGGCGATTTCGACGGATACGTGTCGAATTCGTCGCGCACACGCGACCAATTTGAATTCCGTCAAAGCCCACACGACCACGAAGTCGTTACGCAGCTTTCGATGCTTTCGGTTCGCGACCACGTCGTCCCGATTGGCGTGACGCAGGTCGTGTGGAACAATTTTCAAGTTTTCAAAACAGATTTTTGGGAAAATTTGGGATTCGATTTCTCGACGCTCAGTCGATGATTTCAAATTCCGCAAGAAGGGATTCGAAGCCCTACATGTTGTCTAAAAGTCTCTTCAAAAAGTTTTCTGGAATTCCTAACTAGTTGATCAGAATCCAACTCGAAACATGGGGGTTTCGACTGTTTTAATACCCTGTTTTCGGTGGGTTTTTCGACGACTTTATGTCGATCCCATGGACTGGTCGTCGGGCTATATCTCGATCCAATTGTGGGGATCTCGAGAGGGTTATATTGGCTCTATGTAGGAATTTGTAGTTCGTAAAACGATGAAGCGACGGGGGAGAAAACGTACCGCGAAGTGGGGTCGTACAGCGTGGGTGCTGCTGTTCTCTGTGGTTACTGTTTGCGCTCGCGCCTCCCTGGCCGTGTCTCGGCTTGTCGACGGCGGTCAGCCCGCCCTGGGGCGCACGCGCGACCGCCTGGGGTCGGCGCTGGGAGACTTGGGGTCGAGGTTAGGGTTTCGTGGGTTTGCTGTACTCTCCCTCCCTCTCTTGCGTTTATATACAGTCGGAGCTCGGTTTCCGCTACAGCTCGGGCTGGGGGTTTGGGCTCATTTGCTGTGGGCTGATCGGTTTACTGATGTGGGGGACTTCGGATCGGGGAAGGCTTCGAGAAGCTCGGGCTGGGCCCGGCTGGATGTGTCACGGGATGTGTTGTATAGAAAGTGAATAGACAATCCAGACCTGCTACTTATTTATTTTTATTTTCTTCAAGTCTAGAGGTAGGCAAAAAATTGAACAATATAATAGCAATAAAAACACATCTTTCAGTGCACAATGTCCAAGTTGTTTGGACAGCCACCATTGTTTGGACAGTCACCATCGAAGGGGTCGTCCAATGGAGCACTGGTAAAGGAGGGGATGAGTGGGCATGGGCTCATATTCCAGCCTGGGTAAGAATTTAATTAAAAGGGGAGGTCTTGCTAGTAGCCTGGAACATGAACGGTCATTAATGACGGGCCTATCTCAAAAGCTGTTTGCCTAGCCTTTTGCCTAGCCAGTGCACAAAATCAACAGACAAAATATCTGTGACCCAAATGCAATCCCACATAATACATCATATGCATATGGAATATATGCATCACAAACATATTATTGAAATGATGTCAAGGGCGAAGTAGCACAGATGGTAGAGCTGCTTAGCATGCAAAAGGTATGGAGATAGAAACACCCCTCCATTTTAAATTCTGTATCTCGTCTTAATGTTCTTTATTTCACTGTTTATATAATCCTATAACTAAATTATGTCATTGAGACTAAGGCCCTAGATTACAAAACTTGAAATGGCTTAAAATACATTTAAGCAGATAAATCGAAAAACTTCTTAATAGCAGTTAAAGATGTGTAGTATATCTTTACAAACTCAGTTACAAACAAGACTTTGATAATCAAGTTAACACCAAGTAGACACCTCAATATGTTATTCCAGATCAATTTACATTCAATAATACATATCCATATGGAAGTTAATAATACATATTCATATAGAACAATTGTGTGCCAGAACTCAAGAATCAACCACTATATTTTAACTGACAATATATTTCCACAATTCCTTCATATACATATATATTATTATTATTATTTCCTAATAACACAATTTCCTAATAAGATATTTATATACCAAAATATTGTATCAATAACAACAACGCTAGAATTCCGATCACCAAATGTAGGTATAGTATTGGGGAACACCATATAATCCTGTTCTATTCGATCCACTGAAAATCGTGCAAAAGTTCTAATTTGCTGAATAAATATTAATAAAAAAAAATAATTCAAAATTTTCGGGAAAGGGAGCTACAAATCTACCCACCTTAAAATAATTTCGTCCTCGAAATTCTAACTCATAAACATGCCAAAATTCAAACATAGAAAATTTAAAAGAATAATCCACTATTACCACAATATCCTCGAATTTTAATTTCTCAGAAATATTTATATCCTTCTCCTAACCATTTCGAAATTCCGGAACTGGTCTTGGTCACACTACTCCTTAAACTAAAATCTTAAAACCTTCTAATTGGTTGCTAACAATCCTACCAACAAATATCTAGGAATATAGTATCTATAATCCTCTCCTACCTATCAAGCAATCCAAAATTTAACAAGCACAATTTACACCAGTAACTAAGAAATACATTTGTAGCTCTAAAATAGGAAGGATGGGAAGGTAATGAAGAATAATCGAGAGCAACTACAAAGTTTCAAGAGCGGTAGAGAGTTCTCAATGATACAGGTAGAAAGAAGGTTTTACGGGCCATTGAGTTATTTGCTAGATTGGGCTACCCTAGTCTAGTCATCACTGCTAAATCGAAGAACCCTTCGTTTCTTAGAGGGTCTTGCAATCCATACAATACAAAAATTTCGCTTCTCGAAATTCTAAACAAGGTTCTATAATAGAACAAAATTTGAGAAATCAAGAGTGTGATCTTTCCGTGGTTATTTAAACACACAAGCAAGGGATATAATTGTATTGGAAGATCTTCTCGTGACTTCTAGGTAGATGGAATATGGGTTACGGATAGCATCACGTCCTAAGAGGTGGAGGCTACATAATAAGTATAGGGTCCGATTTCAGTTCTATAGTCCAAATATGCCTCCCGTGACCTTTGTGTTTAAGCAGCACATGAGGCCTCAATTGGGTGGCACACTAGTGGCATGTGCGTAGTGGGCTTCGAGTAGATCACCACCACACATTGGGTCAAGGAATTGAGTCAAGGTTGAGTCTCTAATGGAAGTCGAAAAGTGTACTGGTGCTATGGTAAGGGTTATAGTTAGTCCTTTTGTCCTGAAAGTCGTACCATAAAGATAGAGTACAAGGGGACGAGTTTGAGTGGGGTATGACATACCTAAGTGAAGGTGGACTCGTCTAGGTCTTGCATATGAAGTTTGTTGGAAGGTAACAGCTGGTCTCATGCTCCGAATATTAATGACACAGCCGGGGACACAAAATGATCTAAATGAAAAGTGGGAGTCCAAGGGCACTAATCATCACCCTAGTAGGAAATCATTCTAGTCAATCGGTAATCTTCGTATATCCCAAAACTTTAGGAGACCTACGGTCTACCCACCTTAGAAGCTAGGGCGTGGTCTTAGGAATATTGAGGTTAGAGGGTTCCCATAGTCCGGATACTGTACCTCGACTCTTTGTTAATAGGGAATAAGGCACGGCGTATCGGGGTACGGTAGATATAAGTCAAGTCGAGGATCGTTCCTCAATAAGTGGAGAACGAGCGTGTACAATGACACACGGTCGAAAAAAAAATAGAATGATCTACTCGTCCACTGTATACAAGGGTTATCGACAGGGTAACTAACTCTAAGGCACATCATCTAAAAAGATTTCTAACCACTGAGTCGTGAAACTCTAGTTGTGTTAAACCTGTCAGGCTATGGTCATAAGGGTTCTAGTAGTATGGGCTGCAGTGATCATGCATTGTTGTTAACAACTGGTATATCACAATTTGATTGGGTATTTAAGCTATGGTATTGGCTAAGCTAGTGACGGTGGTATTCCAACACTAGTTAGGTCTTAATAATAAAATTTACATAACTAGAGTAATATTGGTTGGAAACCAATCTCGGGATGAGTGTCCACCATAGTCACGGTAAATTATTGTCCTTAGCCTTGTCTATTCATCTCATGTCTAAACTGGGAGTTTTGGTCGAGGGACGGTTGAGTCAAGGCATAAGGGTTGAAAGTTAAGGCAAGCTTCCAGCAAAAATTGGAGACTCACACTATTTGGTCTCTTGAGGATAGATAGTCTCCTAGGTAGGCATTTCGACTAAGGGTAAAACCCTAATCATTCTCAATTTCAGCTGGCTCGAAAATCTCAATAGTAGTTTGAGGGTCGATGGGAGAACGAGTAACTCCATCTCATGACTGGCCGATGGTAGCGACACTTGGGCCTACCATTATCATAGCCATGGGAGTACTCTGTATCTCTCTACTATCACGAGCTTTCGTCTTTCCAGATCGGTGAAAGTCAAAAACAATAAAGAATTCAAGAGAGATGTTACTGAATACAATTTCGTGATTCAAGGGCGAACATATAATTCAAGAGGAATTGTCAATGCATTCGTGGATGAGACCCTAGAGACATCTATATCTCAATCCACGTAGGGTAATTAAATAAAGTGCAAACCAAATACATCATGGTTGATCAGACCATAATACACTGATTCTGATTAGACAATATGTTAGCAGGCGTCCCCACTAAACACATGTCTTGAATCAAGCTCGAGAACAGAGTGAGCTTGCAAAACTAGGCTGTAATTGCGGCGTTGGTCAAGATAGTCAAAATACAAGTACGCAAGATTTTTGAAAAGAGGCACTAATAGTTCGAGTTCTGTGAGAATCAAACCCTACCTGGTGTTCTTACTTATACAGTCATCCTACTGTCTTCTTATTCATAAGACTTTGGTCAACTAATGGGTTATGGACTTCCGACGTCTATATTCCAGGTAACCTATTAGTGTCAGTCAATTACCTCGTCAATAGATCACAAGGACCACGGAATACTGGATTGGAAGACATGCTATCCATCCTGCAGAACTTCCACTAGTATTGGCTTTAGGTCTTACGGAATATATATGGCATTGTCCTATCCTCCATAGTATCTTAAACTTGTAATCATGTCTGAAGTCATTTCACCGAGAGTTATGCCTCGCCCGTATACTCGGACTGTGGTAAACTCTTGGATTCGTGATTTCAGGGTGATATGATATCCGATACTCTACCTTATATGGACACAAGGGTGACTACGGTCAAAGAGGATCACTAGCTATAGTTTAGCAATATTCTATAACCTATAATTTTCTTAAAATAATTTCAACTCTAGGGGTCATGTCTCGCCAGTGCGCTGCTGGCTGCAGTGAATCCATAGTCTCCATAATTCAAATGAATGGCGACAGTGCGCTGCTGTCCTGCCATTTATGAGTTAACTAATACTCCTTTAACTATTTCAGCAAAATTCATAGGCTTCTAGGGATTCAAACAAGGTGACTATGAAATAAAACATAAGTATCTATCAATCGCAACCTTACAATAAAAGATTGAACAGGGAGGAATGAAGATAAAAGAAATACAACCATTCTAATATCTATTTCATGTGCATCCAAACCATTGAGGAAAAACTTGGTTCGAAACTAACTCGAGTTTCGAATATGGATAACATAATCAGAAGCTATATAAAAATAATAATTTTTAGGGAAAAATAGGAAATACATAGGCAATTCGGACTAAAATGTGATGATGATATCTAAAGAGGCAAAGAGAAGGAATTGAACAATTCATCTAGGTTAGATCATTACTTCTAGGAAGCTCTGCTACTCCAAGTGAATAATCTATCCACATTGGATCATATCGTCCTATCAAGTGGTAATAGTGTACCTATGAAAATCTGACAACTATCAAAATTAATAACTCCTCATCTAAATTGCATGGCCTAGACTACCCCATCGGTAAATTTGTATAAGGGACTCCTAGTCCTAGTCATTCTCTTAAATTAAATTAATCCTTAAATGTGAATGAGCATTTCGAAGTCACAGGCTCGCAATAGTACGACTAACTTAAGTACCATCACGAGTTCGCATTATTTGCGAAACTGACCTACATGGGCCACCACACAAAAACTTGTCACGACCCGCACCCATTTTTTTTTAAACGGATACGAGACGTGTCCAAGCCAGCCTACGCCGCAGTGCCGGCGGTAGAACGCTGTCACGGCCATGAAGATCAAAATCACAAATAATGCTCATTCACAAAATTAATTTAATTTATAAAGATCACAAGTTTTACATTTGCAGAAAATATAAACTTGTACAATAGAATGACTCCAACACAACTATCTAGCTAGTCTTTAGGCTTCTGGCTGCAAGTATTCCCGTCACCCCCAAGCTAAGTGAATCCACGGCTAACCTGAAAATGTTGGTTTCCAGTCAGGAATGGAACGAGCACAATCCACTGAATGCAATTTCAAATAAAGAAAATGACTATAAAATAAAGGTTAGACATCAATCATGAGTTTTGAAAAGAACAGTAAAGCCGTAAGGAAAATCAATAGTAATAAATAGACCAATATACTTTCCACCGTTAGAAGTACCTTTGACATGTGATCGGTCTGGGGTGCTACACCGCACGGTCTACGATATCTACTTGCAGAAAAGTAACGATGTCTACAATGTCTACAATATCTACAATGTCTACAATATCTACAATGTCTACGATATCTACAATGTCTACAATATTTACAATGTCTACAAAATTTACAATGTCTACGATATCTACAATGTCTACAATATCTACAATGTCTACAATATCTACAATGTCTACAATATTTACAATATCTACGATATCTACAATGTCTACAATATCTACAATGTCTACAATATCTACAATGTCTACGATATCTACAATATCTACAATATCTACAATGTCTACAATATCTACAATGTCTACGATATCTACAATGTCTACGATATCTACAATGTCTACGGTCTGATCACACATCCTTGGTACTTCTCATTCCCGACTCAACAATTTATAATAGAGTATAAAAATCACATAACCAATGACTAATCAATGAAATATAGTAAAGATCAATATCGAAATACAGACAATAAACTGTACTCGCCTGTGGTCCTGTGCTGGTGAAACCGATGATCCAAATCACTCAATATACCACAATAGTCAAAATCCGTACAACAGTTCCCGGAAGCTGAAATAGACAATATCAATGATCTCAGAATAGTCAAAATAGCTAGGATTGCCTGTCCTTAAGTCCAATTCTGGACACAGGGACAAAACGGTAATTTCGGGCAAAAACGATGTCCGCCGTTGGACCCGCTTTGCACCGAAATGCGTGCCAGAGTCAAAGGTCTCTAAAGTCGTCAAACTACATGTCTACGGATCCAGTTTTTCGATACGAACCCAACCGTATGTCCAGAGTTGGATTTCGGCGGGCCGTGCACAAAATCGCCCGTTGGACGGGACCGTGGGGCCCGCAAAACGACGTCAATTTCAACTGTCTCAGAATTGGACCAAACTTGGCATATAGGACCAGAAAAACGATACGGTCCTGTTGCGCAAGTTTCGTCTCGATCTGACGAGCGTGCACAAAGTTATGACTGAATTTGCATTGGACGGATACGGGGCGATTTCGACGGATACGCGTCGAATTCGTCGCGCACACGCGACCAATTTGAATTCCGTCAAAGCCCACACGACCACGAAGTCGTTACGCAGCTTTCGATGCTTTCGGTTCGCGACCACGTCGTCCCGATTGGCGTGACGCACGTCGTGTGGAACAATTTTCAAGTTTTCAAAACAGATTTTTGGGAAAATTTGGGATTCGATTTCTCGACGCTCAGTCGATGATTTCAAATTCCGCAAGAAGGGATTCGAAGCCCTACATGTTGTCTAAAAGTCTCTTCAAAAAGTTTTCTGGAATTCCTAACTAGTTGATCAGAATCCAACTCGAAACATGGGGGTTTCGACTGTTTTAATACCCTATTTTCGGTGGGTTTTTCGACGACTTTATGTCGATCCCATGGACTGGTCGTCGGGCTATATCTCGATCCAATTATGGGGATCTCGAGAGGGTTATATTGGCTCTATGTAGGATTTCGTAGTTCGTAAAACGATGAAGCGACGGGGGAGAAAACGTACCGCGAAGTGGGGTCGTACAGCGTGGGTGCTGCTGTTCTCTGTGGTTACTGTTTGCGCTCGCGCCTCCCTGGCCGTGGCTCGGCTTGTCGACGGCGGTCAGCCCGCCCTGGGGCGCACGCGCGACCGCCTGGGGTCGGCGCTGGGAGACTTGGGGTCGAGGTTAGGGTTTCGTGGGTTTGCTGTACTCTCCCTCCCTCTCTTGCGTTTATATACAGTCGGAGCTCGGTTTCCGCTACAGCTCGGGCTGGGGGTTTGGGCTCATTTGCTGTGGGCTGATCGGTTTACTGATGTGGGGGACTTCGGATCGGGGAAGGCTTCGAGAAGCTCGGGCTGGGCCCGGCTGGATGTGTCACGGGATGTGTTGTATAGAAAGTGAATAGACAATCCAGACCTGCTACTTATTTATTTTTATTTTCTTCAAGTCTAGAGGTAGGCAAAAAATTGAACAATATAATAGCAATAAAAACACATCTTTCAGTGCACAATGTCCAAGTTGTTTGGACAGCCACCACTGTTTGGACAGTCACCACCGAAGGGGTCGTCCAATGGAGCACTGGTAAAGGAGGGGATGAGTGGGCATGGGCTCATATTCCAGCCTGGGTAAGAATTTAATTAAAAGAGGAGGTCTTGCTAGTAGCCTGGAACAGGAACGGTCATTAATGACGGGCCTATCTCAAAAGCTGTTTGCCTAGCCTTTTGCCTAGCCAGTGCACAAAATCAACAGACAAAATATCTGTGACCCAAATGCAATCCCACATAATACATCATATGCATATGGAATATATGCATCACAAACATATTATTGAAATGATGTCAAGGGCGAAGTAGCACAGATGGTAGAGCTGCTTAGCATACAAAAGGTATGGAGATAGAAACACCCCTCCATTTTAAATTCTGTATCTCGTCTTAATGTTCTTTATTTCACTGTTTATATAATCCTATAACTAAATTATGTCATTGAGACTAAGGCCCTAGATTACAAAACTTGAAATAGCTTAAAATACATTTAAGCAGATAAATCGAAAAAACTTCTTAATAGCAGTTAAAGATGTGTAGTATATCTTTACAAACTCAGTTACAAACAAGACTTTGATAATCAAGTTAACACCAAGTAGACACCTCAATATGTTATTCCAGATCAATTTACATTCAATAATACATATCCATATGGAAGTTAATAATACATATTCATATAGAACAATTGTGTGCCAGAACTCAAGAATCAACCACTATATTTTAACTGACAATATATTTCCACAATTCCTTCATATACATATATATATTATTATTATTATTTCCTAATAACACAATTTCCTAATAAGATATTTATATACCAAAATATTGTATCAATAACAACAACGCTAGAATTCCGATCACCAAATGTAGGTATAGTATTGGGGAACACCGTATAATCCTGTTCTATTCGGTCCACTGAAAATCGTGCAAAAGTTCTAATTTGCTGAATAAATATTAATAAAAAAAAATAATTCAAAATTTTCGGGAAAGGGAGCTACAGCAGAACTATATTAAACAGGGGAGAACTATAGAGCTTCACTTGTGTTCCTCCACCTGTTAGTTATGAAACCATGCCTGGGAGGTTGGTTGATGGCATTGGTGGCAATGAGTTGGATGATGTTCAACATGAATGGCTGAAGAGGATCAGGCCATCTCTTTTAATCTGCCGCCGTGACAACATCACTTATCTAGAACCATATCTTCCGAGCAGGTTTGCTCGGCAATTTGGTTACGATCAGTTGCATGTAGGCAATGCAATGACGTGTTTTGGTTATCAAGGCGGGTTGATTGATGGTGCCAGAGCGTGGATATATTATATTGCTAAAGGTACAGAGGCTATCTTTTCCATGCCAGATTCGGTCACCTATCAGAGAGGAGCTAGAATATTGGCGTCTTATGCCAAATTCTATGTATCAGCTAATACCTTTGATGAAAAATTCAGCATCTTAGGTAGAAGCTTTATTCATATTGAAAAGAAATCAACTAAATCAGCCCTGCCTAGAGATTGCCATGATCAAGAAGATCCTTTGGCTACTGATGAAGTTAATGATGAAGTTCTAGAAACTTTCTTCTCTGATGACCTTCATCAACCATTACATGTACCCATCGGGAGTGCTGAAGAAAGTATATCTGCTGATAATACCCCGAAGAGGAAGCGGGGCAAAGGTGCTGCTGGACCTGCCCCAAAAAGAGTCACTCGAGCAGAGACTCGAAATCGTGGAGGAACTACCATTCCAGGGACTTCTCCTGTTTCCAATCGAGTCAGAGATGCTGATGAAGCAGGTAGTGATCCAAAAGACAATTATCCTACTATTCCATTCACAAAAAGAATAGGAAGGAAAGTGATAGTTTCAAAAACTAAATCCGTAATTTGTCTCGATGCAGAGAGTCCCACCGATCGTGCTGTGCGATTGGCTTCAGAAAAACAAGCTGCTTTTGATTTTTCTGTAAAGGCAGAACCTGTTGAAGAAGATATTCCTGAACCTGCTGGGTCATCCATGCTTTCTGATATAGGATCGATTCCGCCAATGGCCGATGATACACGGGAGATTAGTCAACTTGCGGTAGAGGCCGAGCATCAGACTGAAACAGCTAATGACTTACTGATTTCGGGAGAATCAGTGAAGGAAGCCACTTCTCTCAAACCAATTGCTGAAGCTTCAGAGAGCGAACAAGTTGACTATGAACCGTCGTCTCATTCTTCTGGAGAAGAAGACATGGAGATAGACGATGAATTACCGTCTAAAACTCTAATTGATGTACTGAAGACCATTGGTCAACACTCAGGGTTGACACCAGAGCCGGAGAGGCATATAGAAGTTCAAGTTCCGAGTACTTCTGGGGCGGGAAGCAGTGAAATAAATCCCGTGTCAGAAAGTACTCTGAACAGACTACGAGCCGGGCTGAATGATCCGAAGGAAACTGAATATGAACCAGCTCCAGGTAATATTTTATTCATCAAAGTTTTGTCTTATCTCTGCTTTATTGTCTTTTGGTTTTGATCATGCTTTTTTGATTCTAACAGCTGTGGAAACTGCACCGGCTATGAGTTCTACTCAAGCCCCACTTGTTCAAACTGATGTGGGTGAGGGGAGTTCACATTTGCCGAGTTCTCCAAAAGCACTAACTTCAGCTCCAAGAATAGAGGCTCCTCCTGCTCCTTTCCCTATTATTGTAGTGACTTCCGGTTTTGATACAGGGATAGCAAAGATCATGGGGATGTATTCAGATATTATTTATTCGTATCTGGATACATTCTCAAGACGACTTATGAAGGATGAGACTATGCCCTTTTCGAGTCTTCGAGAGGCGACTAGTTTTCCACTTTCAGCTTTGAGACAGGCTGGTTATGGGACCCAATGTGTCTTCTTTGAACATCTCCTGAATGATTTATAAGCAAACATCCATAAATACTGGGAGATTAAAAAGGAGGACATTAAGTCTCTGACTGCAGCTGAGATTGCTCAATTGGAGAATGAAGCTCAAGCTCAGCACATTGCTCTGACAGAATTCCTCGCTCAGTCTTCTAAAGAGCTAATGGCGAAAGACGAAGAAATAATAAGTACTCGTCAGAATATGGAGCGCCTAGAGAAAGATGAAGCATCAAAAGCTGAAGAGCTTAGGAAGTTGAGGGAAGAGCTAGCTCGTCTTCAGGAGCAAATTGCCTCCGTGGAAACAGAACAATCAGAGATTGTTACTGATCGTAAATCTGCAGCTGAACGCTGTCAAGTTTTACAGCAAGAGCGAGAATTGATGCAAACCAATCAGATTGAAGAGACCAATCGCCGTAGCTCTATTATTGTAGAATATGACCAACGGATGATTGGAGCTGAAACAACAGAGCAAATCAAGAAAGCTCATGAAGAAAAGATAAATAATGTAATCGTTCGTATTCAGGAGATAATTACTCCTCCTAAATAGATCTTTTACATTTATCATGTATTGAAGTTTTGATACCCATTTGTAATCAATGTTCTGATTTTGATTGAAATGAATATCTTGGCTTGATTTTAATTCTGTGGATGATATTTTTGTAGAAAACATGTTCAGAGGTAAATAATACATGACATATTTCAATAAAATAGAATATACAAATAAACTTTGTAACTCTATCATGATATTAAACCATAGATAATTTTAGTTTAATACTGATTAGAGAAAACAGAATTCAGATATAAAGATATCTTTGGATTCTATTTTCCATGATCTTTGGACTCGGAAATCAAAAGACGAGATATCATTTTCAGAGAATAGAAAATATGATACATACTGAGATAGAAAATTCAGAGGTAATATGGACATGATTTTCTATACAAGATCTTTATTAAATCCACTGGGGATCTAATAAGACAAAATATCAAATTCTCTGGGAAAATGATACATGGTAGAATATCGGTTTCCTCTGGGGATAACGATATCGAGATAACTTTTGTAGAGAAGAATTTTATATTTGCTGGGGAATGATGAAAATATTATACATAATATTTCTTTAAGAATTTGCCATTGATAGGCATCATCATGACTTTCCCATCCATAGAAGCAAGCTGGTATGCTCCGTTAGAGAAGACTTTGTTTACTACGAATGGGCCTTCCCATTTCGCATCAAATTTGCTTTTGCTCATATGTGTCATGGTCATAGGACGTCTGACAGTAAGGACCAGTTCTCCCTTCTGATATGCTCTGACTTTGACTTTCCGGTTAAAAGCTTTTGAGATTCGGGCCTGATACAGCTCGATATTTTGTTGAGCATGCAAACGCTTTTCATCTAGAGCTTCCAATTCTTGAAGTCGAAGACGATCATTGTTTTCTGTTGTAAGTTTATTAGAGATTGCAATTCTCAGAGAAGGAATCTGGATCTCAAGGGGAAGAACAGCTTCACACCCATATACTAAAGAGAAAGGCCTACATCCGGTCGCATTGCGAACTGTGGTGCGGTAGGCCCATAAACACTCACCAAGCTTCTCGCTCCAGTTGCGTTTGTTGGAAGAAACGAACTTTTTTAAGAGTTTGATGATCATTTTATTGAAAGCTTTTGCCAATCCATTAGCTGCTGGATTATATGCTGTAGAAGCTAAATTATTGATCCGATGATCGTCGCAGAATCGAGTAAATTTCTGACTGACGAACTGCAGTCCGTTATCATGGATAATATGCCGAGGAACACCAAATCGATAGATAACATGATGTTTGACGAAATTGATAACATTAGAAGTTTTGACTTCAGATAACGGGATTGCTTCAGCCCATTTGGAAAAGTAATCGGTTATTGCTAGAATAAACCGATGTCCTCTTGATGATGGTGGGTTAATAGGACCAATGACATCCATGCCCCAAGCTTCAAAGGGCCATGATGCCGCTGTTGGGTGTAAGAATTCTGACGGTTGATGGATAAAGTCTGCATGAATTTGACAGGCTTTACATTTCCGAGCATATTGAATGGCGTCAGCCACCATCGTGGGCCAATAATAACCCATACGTCGGATACGATCTTTTAGGACCTGGCTGATGAGCTCCACAAACACCATCATGTGCTTCACGGATAATCTGCTGTGCTTCTTCACCAGCGATGCATCGGAGGAGAAGACCGTCGTAAGACCGACGATATAGTATTTTCGTTGTATAATTATAATAGAATTTGAGAGATCGACGTCGAATAGACGCTGCTTCACTCGGATTATCAGGAAGTATGTCATATAATACAAAGTCTAAAAATGGGCGTCTCCAGTCTTCAGTTATGGCTTCTGTTTCATTAGAAAAGATATATTCCATAGTAGAATCAGAAGAAGACGAGGACATTTTGTCAAACTTTAATCCAGCATCAAGGTTGAGAGAATCTTTGTCTGGATTATGAAGAAAAGCCAAAGCCAAATTATTCTCAATGCAGAATAGTTTTCGGTTATAAACCACTATCACTTGCTGACGTCTGATTGGTATGGCTAAAACAGCAGCAAGATTAGCCAAAGCATCAGCTTCTGCATTATAAGCTCGTCGAACATGTTCAATAAAGAAACCTTCAAAGGATGAGGCCATAGAAAGTGCTGCTTGATGATAAGGTATCAAATCCTGATGACGAACTTCATACGTTCCTCTGATCTGATTGACAATAAGCTTAGAGTCTCCATAAACTTCCAAATATTGAATATCTAGATGTTTAGCAAGTTGAAGACCAGTGAGCAATGCATTGTATTCGGCTACATTGTTTGAACATGATTGATCCAGAGAATAAGCCCTCTAAATAGTCAGTCCTTCTGGGGATACAAGAACAATCCCAACTCCGGCGATAATATCGCCATTAGGACCTATTCTAGATGCTCCATCAAAGAATAGACGCCAGGTAGGAATTTCTTCAGAAACCAGATTTGAATCCAGAACTTCATCTGGAATCTCATCATATAATTTAGAATCTTCTGGAACTGTATGAGCTGCCAGAAAATTAGCAAGAGCCTGTCCTTTAACTGACTTCTGGGGAATATAATGCATGTCGTATTGAGCTAACAAGATTCCCCAATTAGCTAGTCTGGAGTTGAGAATACCGGGTTTCTTCATCATAATCCTGATGGGATTCACTCTGGAAATGACGTGAATCATTTGACCAATAATATAATGTCGCGTCTTCTGAACAGCAAACATTAATACTAGGCATTCTTTCTTAATTGGAGAATAACGCGATTCAGCGCCTGTCATTGTGCGTCTGAGATAATAAATAGCATGTTCATGACCATATTTATTTTTCTGGGCGAGTAATGCACCAAGAGAATGATCCATGGCTCGAACATATAGAAGAAATGGTATTCCCGAGATAGGAGGTACCAAAACCGGAGGGTTCATGAGATACTGTTTGATATCGTCAAATGCTTTTTGACATTCTTCGTTCCAGACGAAAGATACACCTTTCTTTAAAAGTTTGTTGAACGGTCTGCAGCATCCTGATAAGTTGGAAATGAATCTCCTGATATAAGCAATTCTTCCTTGAAATCCTCGTAGCTCTTTTAAGGTGCGTGGAGGACGCATCTCTTGAATGGCTTTGATCTTCTCGGGATCCACGTGTATACCATTAGCGGTAATGACGAAGCCGAGAAATTTACCACTAGAGACGCCCATGAAGGACTTAGTAGGGTTCATTTTAAGTTGATGCTGACGCATTAAATCAAAAATAGTCTTCAAATCTTGGATATGATCCTCCTTTTGTCGACTTTTGACTGCAATATCATCAACATAGCATTCGACTATTTTCCGAAGATGTTCGCGGAATATAGTGCTCATTGCTCGCTGATATGTTGCTTCTGCATTCTTGAGACCAAACGGCATCACTGTATAACAGTATGTACCGATCGGCGTTCTGAAGGAAGTGTGTTTTTCATCATCTGGAAACATTTTGATTTGATTGTATCCCGAATACCCATCCATGAATGACATCCGTTCGAAACCACATGTGTTGTCGATCATGACATCTGTAATTGGAAGAGAAAACTCGTCTTTAGGATAAGCTGCATTGAGATCGCGAAAGTCTATACAGACTCGGATCTTGTCAGTCTTTTTAAGGACAGGAACGATATTAGCCACCCATTCAGGATGTTGTTCCTCTCGAATAAATCCAGAAGCCATAAGCTTGTTGACTTCAGCTTCAATTGTATCCATAATGTCTGGACGAAATCGTCGCTGTTGTTGTTTGACTGGTTTAGCATTTGGCATGATATTAAGTTTGTGCATTGCAATCTTTGGATCTAATCCTGGCATATCCTCATAACTCCAAGTGAAGATATCGATATAATCATGAATAAGCTTGATCATGTCTTGCTTATCTGTTTCTGAAAGACTTTCACTAATGAATATTGGTTTAGGGGACCCTTCTTCACCAACATCAATTTGGATCAGTTTATCTTCAGTAGGAGGTTCCCTCTGCTCGAACCTGAATTCCCATTGATTATCTAATCTTTGAGACCATTGTTCTGATTCGGGAGATATTTTAAAATCATCCTCATCTTCATCATTTTCTTGCGGGCCATCAACAGAGACCATATTGATGGATAGAATAGAGCGATGGAGATCGCCAATACTTGTGTCAGAATCCCAAGAAAGGGAATCGGAAGATTCAGATCGTTCATCTTTATCGGATTTTGAATCTTCATGGACTATATTGATAAAGGAGGTAGGAGCAATGTAACCTAAACCACATTTTGTCCTTCCGTATTTTAGTGGAGAAATTCGAACAGGTATTCTTCTTCCTTTTCCATTATTGAGACTGGTTCTAAAGTCATAACCCATATTCTTGATGATATTTTTGGACTGTTGACTGTAGCGACGCAGTTGTAACCTTCCAGTATCGTCGTTTGTGTCATCTTCTTCCATGTTAGAAGGATTCTGGGGTCCTTTATAAAAGAATATTAGATTTTCTCCCTTCTTTCTAATAGGGACCACGAAGTATGATTTTTGTATGGACTCCAATGATACGTCTGTATGAAGAGTTTGAACAACTCCTATAGTTAGTGGCTCTAAGCTATCTAGTAATTATAAATAACTTTGTACATGATTACAGACATCAATATACTGCAAAGGAGATGCTTCATTAATATCAGATACTGTATTTACAATAGAAGGCTGAGCCTTATCAGACTTAGTCAAATTAATGACAAAAGGAGGAGAGGAAGAGCGATCAGAAGTTTTGTTTCGATTAAGATTGATAACAAAAGGCTCAGAAGAGGTGAGCTCCCTTGAAGAAAATCGTGGATAAGTAGTATGTCCACTGACTGGAATGACTAGAGTATCTGGTCTAGCCTGAGAAGGTGGAGGAGGAGTAGTACGTCCACTGACAGGAATTATCAGTGAACTTTGTGGAGCTTGGGAAGACGATATAGTAGTACGTCCGCTGACAGAAATTATCAGTGAGCCATGTGGAGCTTGGGCAGATGATGAAGTAGTACGTCCACTGACAGGAATTATCAGTGAGCCTTCTTCAGATGATTTAGTAGACTGCGGAGGAGTGATACGCCCTTTTACAGGAATAACAAAAGTATCGACTTTTGATATCTCATCATCATTATCCATAGCTTGCAAGACTTTTGAGTATTCATCTTTGTACATGCGAGCATCATTGAAATAAGCTTCGACTCCTTTGAATGGATAGAGATCTGCAACCTCCTTTTGAACTTCTCCATTATCATCAACATATTTGAAGCACTGATGAAGAGTCGAAGGAACGACATTATGTTCATGCAAGAATGGTCTCCCCAATAGAGCATTGTATGAGAAACCATGATTGTCGATGATGTAAAAAGTAACTTTAGTGCGAAGATCGCCTATTTGAAATTTGAGGCGAATCTTGCCTAAAGGCTCACTTTTTTCCTGATTGAATCCCAAAATGGTAGTGATAGTGCTGGAAAGACTATGCACAGGTATCTTCAGTGCATCTAGCATAGCTTTTGGCATAATACTGAGAGCGGATCCTGGATCAATCAGTAGACGATCAACCTTCATAGAATCGATATATCCTGTATGATATAAAGGACGGTCATGTCGATTATCCTCTAGCAACATATCGTCCTGCGTAAAGGTAATGTTTGGAATAAATTCCAAAACATTATGGCAATGAGAAACAGGTTCTATTTCCAACTTCTTGAGGAGAGTTAGGCAGGTTTCTGCTTGCAGCAGTGCTTCACTCAGAGTTTCTCGAGTCTCTTTAGAGAGGCGTAAGAGCTCGAAGATTGATAATTTAGCTGGTGTATTGGCTAGTTGAGCCAATATATCAAAATTATAAGGCTTTTCAAGTCCTGTAGGAGATGACTTCTTCAGTGGTTTGTCGAAGTGGACTTGTTGTTTACCTTTGTCAGCTGCTATTGGTTTAGAAGGAACTGTCTCAATAGGAACATTTGAAGGCACTTCAGTAGAGACTGGTGTTGGAGCTGTAACCGAAGGGACATCAGAAGTTTCTTCAGGAACGTCAGCATAATCTTTCAGATATATTTTTCCTGACCGAGTTCCAGCATGAACTTCGACTTCAGATTCCGGTTCAGGGTCTATGGAAACCATGTTGCAATTCTTTATCTTGCTCTTGGTTCTTTTATGCTTGATGAGAGCTTCATTCCAGAAACCAAGGCCAACACGAGATTGATTATGTCTCATAGTGATGGCTAAAGGTGCTCGGAGTCCTTTGCCTGAGTTCAAACCAGGAGTAGTGGCTAGATCATAACCCATCTTCACCATTAATTCACGAGATTGTGAACTGTATAGATGAAATGTAGGCTTGTACCTATCTTCAGATTGAGGTACAGATTTTATCTCCGTAGGGAGTGAATTTCCTGCCAAGATGAAAGTAGAGGTTAGATAAAAATCGGGTGTGAAACTAGAAGTCATATTGCATGACTTAGTCTTCCCAAGCTTCTTTTTAGATGAGGGAGTCTTCCGAGGAGAAGAGGAAGACGTCTCAAACTCCGTCATTAAATCTGGGTGGATCCACATGATCTCTCCCTTCTTAGTTGTGACAGGAACAAGTCCTTCATTCTGTGCTGGTGGGATGTTTACAACTTCGAGAGTTGTTTGGGGATAGGAACAATCCCACTTTCCACCATTAAAGGAGAGAAGTCACCGAACTACAATGAAATTACATTTGCTGTGACTGTCTTGTCTTTCGGTGTCAGTGTCACAGCTTCTGATTTAATCATCTCTTGGATTTTTCCTTTTAATACATAGCAAGACCGAATTGTATGACCCAGCATTCTATGATATGGACAGTATTTTGGATGATCTATCTTATTGGCTTCATCAGGCTTTTTGATTTCTGGCAATTGAATCTTGTTACCTTTGAGCAAGCATTCAAAGATACCCTGAACATCGTCATCGTCGAAAGAATATTCTTTCTTCGGCCGAGGAGGTCTCTGTTGTTGATTTGTTGGAGCTGGAGTAGCTTGGGTAGCCTTTACCTCTTGACTACTGCTTTGGAGATTGACTTCAAGAGCTTCTTTCCCTTTGCGATTGTTAGGTCGAGTACTATTGCTAGCACTCTGATTTGATTACTTGGGAGCCATTTGTACCCCCAGACCCTTGAAGGTCTCAGCACTGACTTCAGCAGCCTTGGCACTGACGATGAAAGAAGGCCAATCTTGGAACTGAGTGGACCTTGTCCACATGCTGATAATTGGTAAGAGATTTGACTTACAAGTGTCGATAGTAACAGCATCGGCAGTTCCGAGAGGCATTTTGAGGGCTTCTCTTCTGAATCTTTCAATAAGTCTTCGGTGGTTTCATTATTTTTCTGTTTAATTCTTATGAGGGCTGACATAGTCATGTCATTGAGCCCTTCATAGAATCGTTCAAGAAACATTTGCTTGAAACCGGCAAATGAGGTAATGCACCCATCAGGGAGACTTCTATACCATTCATAAGCCGTTCCTTTGAGACACCCAACAAACACCCGAGTAAGAAGGGCGTCACTTAGTTGCAATTGATCAGTCATTACCTCAAAGTGATTAATGAACTGACTTGGGGAGGTAGTCCCATCAAAGAAAGAGATGGTCTGAGGTTTGTATTTTGGTGGATACGATACCTGCTTCCATTCTATCGGATAAGGTTGTTTGATGCCTAACCTTTGTAAACCATCCTTCTGTTTGAATGCCTCGAATTGAGTTCGGAGATTCCTTAACTCTTCAGTAACAATTCCAGAAGATTGGGGAGTTGTAACTTGTTGAGTGTAATTGGGAGGAGGGACTGCAGCATATGTACCACCCCCAGCTCCAGACTGACTTGGAGTGGGTTGTACAGGAACATTAGATTGTACCCCCGGAATAGTAGAGGGTTCCGGGTTTGGAGCAACAGGAGTATTTAACACAACTGGAGGGGCTGTTTGTTGGACTTGCTGAGTTTGATGCTGAGCTTGCATAAGAGTGTGCATAGCATTTAATGTATCTGCCATAGCTCGCAACTGTTGTTCTAAGGAAGAAATCCTTTGTTTATGAGCTTCGGTGCTAGTTGAAGGTTCATGATTGCCCTCTGCCATGTAAGTGGTAATCATTCGAGGAATAGATGATGAAACAGTCTGTTCTGAATTATCACTGTGTGAGTCAGTATCTTTCCCGGGGCTATTTACGGGAGTCAATACTGGAAAGTTGGACTCTCCAAGAAAATCCTCTGTGATCTCTGGATTACCACTTGGATGAGAAGAAGAAGAGACCCTGGCCAAGGCTCCGGTCCTGGATCGGGTGCCGAGATAAATACTATCTTCAGAATCTGATATAGCATCAGATCGTAGGCTACCCCTAATATTTCTGGAGGCCATGTTGACAGAAGCATAAAGCGGTTCATCATCATCCAATATTGGTTCATATTGAATCCGTTCGAAAACAGATCATCTTTTTGGTGAACAACAACACTGAATCACAACCCGAGGTTGGAAGTTGCAACCATGCTTTTCATAGCAAATATGAGCAATGTCATGGCCAGATGGAGTGTCAATTCTCCGTTTATTTTGCAAATACTCCCGGAGATCTGTAGGAACAGATTGGGAAGTATTTGAAGATAGTTTCTGTGTAGAAACTTGTCTTTTGTTCTTCTGTCTTCTCGGTTCTTGAGTATATAAAGACTGATTAATTTGAGCCACATAGTTCTTGGCATATTCTGTATCAGGGTCTAATATACTTGTCTCAGTGAGACGATTCTGATTAAGCTTGTTACGAAGATCCGTAGGAGATCTGACTTTGGTATCAGTCTTGGATACTTGTAATTTGCCTTTCTCAGATCGAGAAATTTTGAGAGAAGGAAGATGGGTATTATTCCGACTGGGAGTCGGTAATAATCCATCTTTAGAGGAATTAGCCAAAAGGCATTTTCCTTGGTTTGATCTAGTAAGAGTACTAGTCAAATTAACTCCAGAGGTAAAGACCTTAGGAGTAGAGGAGTTGACTAAAGAGTCTTTCTCCTTGGTTGGCACAAGATGTGCAAGTTGAGGGGGAATCATTTGTATGTTCTGTGGAAGAGAACCCCCAGCTTGATTTTGAGAAACAGTCAAAGGACTGTATCTGTTAGCATACGCTGACTTCAGTTTGGACTTCTGGTCATACGCTGCCTTTTTATTAGCATACGCTGGCTTTGGCTTAGCATACGCTGCCTTTGCCGTACGCTGCCCTTTGACTGCCAAACGCACAGAGTCATCAATGGCTAAAGAGCCGACCGCTGTCGTAAGAGTAGAGGAGGAAGAGACTTTGACATATCCAGAGATGGTTTTCCTTGGACACGCTGACTTGGTTAAAGAACCAACTTTGTCAGTGTGACTAGGAGAAGCCACTATTGCCGTGTTCAGAGAAGCCGAAGTGTGCTTCGTTGAAGTTGAAGACGTGTTCTTGTCAGCGTGAGAAGTGACAGAAGCGTCTCGGGCTGTTGAAGAAGACTTAGGGACATAGACAGAGCATCCCTTCTTCTTGACAGCAGGAAGAGCGGAGGAAGCAGTTCGGCCCTCCTTCGCCTTGAGCATTTCTTCGTAAGCAGATTAGTCGAATTGTACGACCATCGTCTTCTTCGTCGAGCCGATCGACGAAGTATCGCATTGAGTTGTTGCTATCTCGTCGGAGGAGACAGCTTTCCCCAGCAGAGTCGCCAATTTGTTTTCCATAAATAAATTCACTTTATTTATTTTGTATCTGAGAAAATTACAACTGTAGGAATCTAATCTAGAAGACGATTACTTTATCCCTTGGACGATGCGATGAAGAAAACTCAAACTTCGAAGAACTTGGACAACAACTGGACAATCTCTCTGTTCTCTCTGAAATTGACTGTAGTCTTGATGAAGATGAAGAAACTCTCTTTTATAGAGTTCTGGATAACTGTTCTGAAGCATACGCTCAGTCAGTTACTTGACGTGTGCATAACTGCAGGGACGCGTGGCGAATCTGGTGAAGACACGTTGGAGTGCGGATAAGAGTAGTGGAATATATCTAGGAGAGATTGGTGGCATGGATGCTACGTTGCATAACTTCTGAATAACTGAGTAACTGAATACAGGACACGTGAGAACGTGTGTTGACTGTACATTGAAAGTCGTCCTGGATACCTTTACTGTGATACGCTGTCTTTGAAGAAGAGTCATACGCTAGCTTTTGAAGGCACATGTCTTGCATACGCTAACTTGGATCATATAAATAAAGCTGATATGCTTACTTGATTGGGAAGGAGTCGTATGGGGTCCATACGCTCACTTGGCTGAGAAGGAGTCGTATGGAGTCCATACGCTCACTTGGATGGCAAGGAGTCGTATAGGGTCCATACGCTCACTAAGCAAGGAGTCGTATGGGGTCCATACGCTCACTAAGCAAGGAGTCGTATAGGGTCCATACGCTCACTAAGCAAGGAGTTGTATGGGGTCCATACGCTCACTTAGATGGCAAGGAGTCGTATGAGGTCCATACGCTCATTTGGATGGAAAGAAGCCGTGTGGATTGAGGGAGTAGACACGTGGCTGTTCTCAATCTTCTCAAACACGCCATATCTTCAAATACTGACAAATATTTCTTGAGCGTCGTGCTGCAGATATGATGGCTGACAGACTGTCAGAAATGACAGTAATAATGGCTCTTTATTTATGATGGCTGCTGAGCTGTCCTCGTAAGAGACAAAATCTTTTCTCGAAAACCTATACGACGGCTAATCTTCATGGGGCAGCTGTCTTTGCACGAAAGACAAAGTGTCAGATTCATCCTTCATTAAATACATGCTGTGCTGTCATCTCAAGAAATATTAAAATATTTACTGAGCGTACGGCCTTTAGATGAGCGTATGGCCTTGGCTGAGCGTATGGCCTTGAGCGTATGGCTTTGACTGAGCGTATGGCCTTTAGCGTATGGCTTTTACTGAGCGTATGGCCTTGAGCGTATGACTTGGGCTGAGTCTTATGTCAGCGTGTCATAATTTTCACACCCTACAAGACCCCCTTCAAAGTTTTCGAACTTTATGAATTTCAAAAGTTCGAAATTACTTTGAACTTAAAGTGGGAATAAGTCCTGACACGCTGGCATGAGTTTGTTATCTTCCTCAATATCAGTGCAAATCTTTAGTGATTCTGTTTAAAGAATATCTGCCGTTTGAACTTCTTCTTTTCTTCTATAAATAGGTCTTCCAAGACCTGATTTATTTCTTTACTTTTGCATCCATCTTCGAGAGAGAAAAAGAAACTCAAGACTCAACTTCTTCTTCTTCTTCAACTCAAGCTTTATCAATGGCGCCCAAGATTGATACTGCTGCGAAGGAAAAGGGGAAGGCTCCGGCGGAGTCATCTCAGCCCGCCGCCGCCGCTGCTAAGAAGACTACCAATGAGTGCGTTCGACAAAGTGAACGCCCATTGAAGCCTCTCTATGGTGAGGATGATGATGATGAACTGTAACTATCCCCTATTTAGGGCTCTGGTTAGAACCAAATCATAAAACGTATCCTCTTTTTAGGGTCAAATACGTCAAAAAACATACGCTTCCCTCTTTAGGGTTTAGCCGTATCCCATATTTTTTGTTTATACGAAAAATATGTTTGGAGCGTATTCTGTATGATACGCGTATTTTCGATATAAATGTCAAAATATGCTGTCTTGAAAGAATATGCTATGGCGAGTTGTCTCACTGAGATACGCTAACTCCTGTGTTAGCGTATATTTTTGATGATCATCTTGTCAACCATACACTGATACGCTCAAACTGAACATAAACTGAACTTTTAAAATCATTCACTTAAGATAAACTGAGCATAAAAAGTGATCTCTGAATCTGTCATACACTTAGGATAAACTGAGCATATATGGATCTTCGAGTCTGTTATACGCTTAAGGAAAACTGAGCATATGCTGAACCTTGAGTCTGCCATACGCTTAGTAAAAACTGAACGTATGCTGAACCTTGAGTCTGCCATACGCTTAGTAAAAACTGAGCGTATGTTGAACCTTGAGTCTGCCATACGCTCAAGGAAAACTGAGCGTATGCTGAACCTTGAGTCTGCCATACACTTAGTAAAAATTAAGCGTATGCTGAACCTTGAGTCTGCCATACGCTCAAGGAAAACTGAGCGTATGCTGAACTTTGAGTCTGCCATATGCTTAGTAAAAACTGAGCGTATGTTGAACTTTGAGTTTCTTGATGTTGAAGATTTCTAAGGTTTTATTCTTCTTTTGCAGTGGATATTCTGGCTCAGGAGGCAGAATTTGAAGGATGTGTAGGAAATAACTATAGAAGTGACCTATCACATGTTCGTTTTCCCCAATTCGATGGACCTTCTACAAGAATAGCTCTTTTGACCAATCAAGAAAATGACACTTTGCTGAACCTGATGAGTGGACTACCTTTACAAAGTGTGGATGGTGTTACCCATTCGAAGCCAGCATTTCTTTTCGGAAATGCTATTGACATGAATTCTCAGCCTGCTCTGGACAAAGTATCATACTGTTACCATAGGGATGGTGATGTAAATCAGCCAATGTATTTGACTGGTTTATCAAAAAGCATCAACATAGCTCGTTTATTTCATACGAGTTGTCAAAGACAGATGAAGTGGGATATCACTCTATCCCGACAAGCAAAGGCTGGGTGGATAGGATATCGTCAAGGAAGATTCCGCAGTGGTACTGAACCACATGTCACATCTCTGCGAGGACTGCTACCTGCCACCATCCCTCCTGAGGACTCAGGACTGCTGAAGCTAGTCAGAGTTCCAATTTTGCAAACGAATTTGCTCAACTGGAAAATGCCATCTATCCAAAACAGTCTATGAGGCTGACTGGTCTGGTAAATCCAGAGAATACCTCCGATTTGGACACGATAAAGACACGGATTCGTGCTCAGTCAAACACGAAATCAATACATATATATAATACAACAAATCCATTCAAATACTTTTCAAAAATAACATAAAAATTTCCTTTGAGGCATTTTGTCGAACACCTAACAAACACTAAGACACGTGTCCGATACGGACACCAAACGGACACGAAAATCACCCAAATTTCGGGGACACCTAGGGGACTCCTAGATCTAGCCCTATATGCAAAGAAAACTGAAATTTAAATCAATTTAAAGGGTTTTACCTATATGTGCAAAAAGCTTAGAAAAGCTTCAAATGGGGGTCGTGACAAGTTTTTTTGGTGGCCCATGCAGGTCTACGTTAATCACTTCGGTTACGTCACTGTGCCGTCGTGAGCCTGCGAATAGGATTAGACACTTAGAATCTCATTCACATGTCTTGACTCCTTATTTGAATTCTATCCTTGATTTCATTGAATCCTTGACTTGCATCATGCTTGAAATCTCTTCAACGGCTAAAGTGTTTGCTCTTGTTACAGTTAAGATGAACTCTCAAGACAGTAACAATGCTGCACTGAATACTCCACCGGCTACAGGAGGCTTTTTCACATACATGACCCCGCCAACACAAGGAGGCCAGCTCACTCACATGGAAAATCAGCCGCAGCTCTCAAGATTCAACAGAGGAGATATTCTACTGCCTCCGCAGTTTTCTCTGCAGACTCCCCCACCAGTACCCGGTCTGCCACCAGCACCTGTTCCACCGCCAGGGGTTCCACGTCCGGTACCAGCCATGCACCCAGCACCAACAATGCATCCTGCATTTGCCATGCACCTACCGCCAGCGATGTATCCAGCTCCGACGATGTATCCAGCACATGTTCTGCCTTCGCCACCAGCACTGGACAATGTCACACTCCTCGGGATCATACAGTAGCAGGCCAACATGTTTCGCGACACTTTGAGAGAGGTTATTCATATTCGAGATGCTCCGCGACAGCGCCCGGGGAATCCCAAGCACTTCATGGACTTTAGGCCCATGCCGTTCTATGGGACAGAGGGGATCGTCTACGCTGACGAATGGCTGGAGAACGTGGAGAGGTATCTGAAGATGGCCCGAGTCCCAGAAGATCTAAAGATAGAGTCAGTCAGTGGATAGCTTTTCGACATCGTGCGGACATGGTACCAAGGCGAGCCCCGCTTTTCTGCCCCAGACGTGACTTGGGAGGAGTTCAAGCGACTATTCCAGAGGAAATTTTATCCATACGTAGCACGGGAGGCGTTGATTAGACAGTTCGAGCACCTAGAGCAGGGCAACCAAACCGTCGACGAGTACACCTCCGAGTTCTCTCGTCTCAGCCGCTTCGCGGAGAACTTGGTCAGCACCCCTGAAGACAAGACGCGATGATTCAGAAAGGGACTATCTCACAAGATTGGCATAGCCATCGCCACCAGTCGAGCCGCCACTTACGAAGAGATTCTAGAAGTCGCCCAAGCTGTAGAAGAAGAGCTGAGTCACAAGCCGAAGAGGAATCGAGACGCTTTCGGAGGAGACAACAACCAATCAACACCAGCAAAACGCCCCAATATTTTCGAGAAGACCCCAGCACCACAGCATCAACAGCAACCACGAGCAGCCCCACAACAAGTCCAAGATGCACCCACCTGCCACTATTGCAAGAAAAGAGGCCACGTCCAAGAAAACTGCCGAAGATGGTTGAGGTTATGCTACACTTGCGGATCCGACCAGCACTTATCTCGAGATTGCCCGAAGAAGAACCCGACTACACTACCACTACCAGCCGCACAGGGAGGACAAGCCTATGCTATTAACATGGTGGATACGACAACAACACAAGGAGCAAATGGCAGAGATTTTCAGTAGATTTTAGTGTTAGCATTAATTTTGACTTACGAGGAATCGCATTAATATTATAGCAGCTTGTTTTAGACTTTTTACTCTAGTAGATCACCAGTTCCTTCAATTTCGAGGACGAAATTAATCTAAGGGGGGTAGATTTGTGAACCCCTTGATCAATTTCCATCATACAAGTTTTTATTTATTTATTTACTAATTAGTATTTACTTGAATACCATTTTAGTTGGACACTTGTTTACTATGCTCCTATATATGGAAAATATATGTTTTGCCATAGAGAGGCTGCCTTGCAAAGGAATGTAGTATAGGGACCTTACTGAAAATCTCAGATTTAGATTTCAAAGACAAGTCCTGATGCAATTCCCAAACCCATAGTCCTGGTGCAAATTCTACACTTCTGGCAAGGACCCAAGCCCAAGGGGGATTTGTGTAAGTTCCTAGTTTAAAGCATGTAGGCTGTTAATATACAAATTGTTTTCTCTAATCCCTGTTAAACCGACCCCCCTAAACCCCCTTAGCAAGTTCGAATCTCAGCTGGACTTATCAGATTAGATGGAATCCTTCGAATAAGGATTTGAGAACCAAGAGATTACTCTAAATATCAGATAGAATAAGTTTAGAGTTTTCTATACCAACATTTGAATTCAAACCTGACAAATCTCTTCTTGATAGGCCCTGTGTAATCGGCAGCAATAAGAGATTTATTCAGAATCTTTCAAAAGACTGAATTCAAATCAAATTCCCTTTTTATTCCTACACTAATGGTACATATAGTTTGGAGAAGCCCCTATTTCCCTGTGAACCCTAGAAACTCTCCAACTGTTTGGGTGCCTGTGCAAGCAACAAGTATTGGGGGTCATCTTCCTCGTAGCAATAATCGAACAATCGATCACAGCAGGTAATCCTTCGACCATTTTCAATCCATAAATTGTATGAGGGAAAGCTGTTTGCCCTATTGATCCAAAGGAGTTTAGAAACCTGAGGAACTAGATTATTCCTTACACGAGATCTCCATGCCAATATGAGTAGGTAATGGTTGATTTTCTCTGATACTTCTTATGTATCAGAATGCAGCATGGTTTGAGGGGAGGGAGGTAACATACAAGATGATAATTTATCAGCACTTAGCTTATCGTAAATTGCTCCCTGTATGCTGAACCTGTAACCAGCATATCAAGGACAATAAAGGGTACCATAGGTAACCATCTAGACACACACACCTCTATGTCTTCGACACCAAATCCTTGTCTTAGCAGCACTCCAGAAATTATCCTTTGTAGCAGTCACGACACTAGAAAACCTTAGGTACATAGCTTGACCTGTCATACCTTTACTTGAGAGAAAAACTTAACATGGAGTTAAGCCTGAGGAAAGCATGTAAAGGCAGGAAATTCACATAACAGGAACTATGTCCCAACATTGTGGTGCGGCCATAACCCTGAATCAGGCCTGGGTGATCGTCAAGACAGGTACCTTTTGATCAGATTTAATGCTAATGACTTAAGACTTAACATATGGTGATGGGAATTCGAGTATTTGGCTACTACTCTGTGAAAGAACAGGAGTCAGATCATGGGTAGATTGTAGTAACAGATTGATAGAGTAGAGTATCAAATAGTAACCTCCATTACTATTCTAACTTCCTGTCACAACCAATCCTGGTACTACAGGGATATAATAATGGGAAATTAGCATGTAGGTACCTAGCTCAGCCCCTAATGTTTGGCTTCCTGCACCTTAGTACTCAGTCAAAAAGAAAGTCTGTACACAGCAGGGAACAACCAGTAGCAGCCAAGGAACATCAGGTCAACACAAGAGCCCTCAGGATATTGATGAATACCTTCATATGTACTTTTTGTACCATTTGAGTACCAACAGATGGGAACTCCCTGGTTTCCTGTAGACAGTTCATGAGAGGATGTATACTCACATAGTAGGTTCGAGTATCATTTCACATGTAGGCAGTACCCCTAGGAGCCATTTACCAAGTGTACCAGGAAAGACTTGCCCTGTTTTGAGTATCAGTAGTTTGGGGTTCAGATGTGTCTATTGGTTAGATTGTCATGGATGCTGTTATGTCTAGAGCCTCTCGTGTATCAAGTGGTAATGTCAGGATTTTGCTTCCTTTTGGATTATCTTGATACTGTTATGCAGTAAATCCTATGAATGCCTCATTTCAGAGTTAAGTTGTTGAGTATGGTGGTTGTAAAATAAGAGGACTTAAATGGTAGTTGCCACATGATCAAGGGTCACCTTTTACTTTTCGTGATGGTGTATTATTATACAATTTTGTTAGTAAATTTAGCAAATTATGCAGTTGACTTCTTGCTCACATTAATTTCTTCAATTGCTTACTGTTAAAAGCTCCTTCAATATGGTTCGTTTGGGAATCTTAAATCCCTGTGAGCAATGCAGTAAGGAGATTGTGAGAGGGGGGAAACAAGTGCATAGAGCTCGCAAGAAGCAGAATGTCATAGTAGGTAACACCTAGGTAGATACTTGTGAATGGGTATACAAATACATAGGCAGGAGGATATATGGGTGTATATACATATTATGGGTTATATTCTAGAAATCTATTTAGTAATGTTAAATCCATGGATTATAGGTAATAGGTAGGGTGCAAACTTAGAAACCTAGCAGGGTGACAATTAAGCTTTGAGTTAACTTCTCAGTATTGATTTGATTAATTTATAAACAGGTTCATTGGACTCTTGACTCGACACTTGGTCGTACCAGCAGCTCAGGACCACAGGCAAGTATACCTTGCCTTCCTCTACAGTTTTACTTACATGCACTTCCTTTCGTTTTACTGTTTGGATTACTTATGGACATGTGCTTTTTCGTGTTATTTTCTGTGGAGTTGTTTTCATTGTTTTATAGCCGTGTTTATTGTTTGGCCTTGTGTTTCATGCTTGGAGTTTCTCATCGGTACCTTGCTTGAGTCGTGTCATAGAACGAGTGCGTGTAGTGAACTGCCATAGCCTTGATTTTTGTTGTACACAATCAGAGAGTCCACACACGGGACGAGGGTTGTTTGGTGCACCAGAGAGTCCATGCTCGGGACGAGGGTGTTTGTCGTGATTAAATGGCACCAGAGAGTCCACACACGGGACGAGGGTTGACCATTTACACCAGAGAGTCCACACACGGGACGAGGGTGTCTTGTCGTGAGCTAGCCAGAGAGTCCATACTCGGGACGAGGGTTAGCGCTTAGTTCAAACCCGTGAGTCCACGCTCGGGATGAGGGTTTGGTTCTTCCTTTGATCTTGTAGTTATCGTTCATCCGGCAGTTCATGTACACGTAGTTGTTCTAGTATTTGCGTTCGTGTTCGTGTCTGTGTTCATATTCGTATTCGTATTCGTGTTCATGTTTGTGTTCGTAGTCATTTGTCTTATTCTTGTTCTTTCTTGTTTATTTTCTTGCGCATGATAAAACTGCTAGATAGGCATGTATATTATGTATCTTGCTATGTCCTCTGAGGACCTGATGATCTCTTCAGGTTAGCCGAGCTTGGGACAGGACAGACGAGTGGATTTGAGTTAGCATCAGAGTGCAGTACTTGCACTTGAGGTGGTCTAGATTAACAGTTTTTATCCAGTTAGTTACTCCATGTATTTTTCTATTATTCCGTCTACTGGTAGTGGATTTGTGTCCACCGGACGTGACAGTGATTCTTGATATTCAGTTTATTCATTATTATTCAGTTCATATCTTTTCATTGATCTTGACTGTGACATGATTTTTCCTGTGGATGAGATATATTTTCCCGTGATTATAGATTCAGTGACTTGAGTATAGACAGCGTACTACCGCCGACACTGCGGCGTAGGCTGGGCTTGGACACGCTTTGTATCCGAAAAGTGGGTGCGGGTCGTGACAATAAATCATGCATACATATAACACCCTATATAGGCAATACATATTCACATATATATAGTGAATTACACTATCTAATTTCACATAACCCATATCCCCAACTGTCAACTAACCTGTCAAGCCCACATCCCCAAATGGCAATATTAAAGCATGCTTCATATACATAATATTACATACACCTATACATGTAGAGGAGGGGAAAGGGGCTGTGTTTGTGTGTATATGTGAGGGTGAGTGTGTAGAGTGTGTGACAAGAGTGTATGTGACAGGAAGAGTAATAGGTTAGGATGAAATATCAGATTTTGTGTTGTGTACATAGGTTCACATGTGAGATGATATCCTGGAAAATCAGTTAACAGTTCAATATTCAGGTTCACATGATGGAATCTCAGGTTTTATATATAACCAAAATCAGATATTGCATACATTTTATTCCTATACATAACATACATGTTTTCAATGTGAATAGGAGAAAACTGAAATGGAAAAGGGAAGGGAGGACTGTACACTGCTGAAATGCACACATTTCAGGCCAACTGCTAATGCAGTGAGCCATAGCCAAGTCAAATGGCCAAGTGCCATAGCAAGGGCCATATGCCAAGCCAATGGACAATGTGAAATCAGTGTGTTAAATAGGATGTGTGTGTGTGTGAATTATCAGAAAATAGCAAATGAAGGTGACAGTTTTGTGTGTGTGTAGGGTGAATCTCAGGAAATGATAGTTCAAACATTAACAGTTAACACATTGTCCAACCCCATCCTCAGTTTTACAGTTGGCCATTCAGTAATTTAGGAAAATCAGCATACCAAATCAATACACATAATCAGTTTACAGGGAACTCTCAAAATCCATGAGGATTCAGTTTTCCAGGTTTCGATGAGTTCTAACCAAAAGACAGTTTCATATGTGAATTAGAAACTCAAGTATTGGAATCAAAACTCAAATTTGGTTTAAAAAAAGAAACTGATTCTCAGGAATTGAGAATCGAACAATCATTCAATTGAAGTAACAGTCAACATTCGAAAGCCAATACATTGTCCAAAATCCCATTTCTATATCAAAAGCCTAATCTAAATGAAACATTGAACTAGTCTTGAATACTCAAACTTGTGGGATCATTGACAATTGAAAACATTAGTTTAGGAGTAGGATTGAAATGGATTCAAGTTTTAGGAAAACTAATTAACAATGTGCATCAGTCACTTTACTGTCGAAACCAAACTAAACATCTAAATTCCCATTCCATACCATAAAACTCGTTCTAATATGTAAATCGAATCAATCATGAACAAACAATTATGTGGGAAAAATTGGTAACTGAAACAACAATTGGAATTCAAATTAAATAGGATTTTAAGTTAGGGAAAACTGAAGTATCAGGCATCAGTCGAAACATTGAACCCAAACTCAAAATATTCCATTTCGTAACTACAACCTAATTCCAAGAAGAAAATCAACTAACAGAGATTGTTACCCAAGTCTAGGATCTTAATTAGCAATTTAAATCATAATTAAACCATTTAAACTAGGAATTAAATACTGAAAAATAATAGAAACTGAACACAGTGAAACAGTGTCGTGCACGCGTGTACACCACTCGTAGACACGACACAGTGCACCACGTGTCACGTGCACATGCCTGCGTGTTCGCCTAGGTTAGGGGAACGTGTCCCACAGCCTGCAACAGGTCCACGTCGTATCGTGTCCAAGTTACGAGCCCGTGTCAGTCGAGTGTCTGTGCGTGTGTGCAACAGTGAGGAAAATAGTGCGGGTCGATTTACTTCGTGCACACCAAACGAGAAGTCGTGAAAATTTACAAGTGTCATGTCAGTCATTAGGACAACATGTGTGTCAAGTTTTAGCTCACGAGAGTCCGTGTCGTGTCCGCAATGGCACCCGAGCAGCAGGACAGCCGCACGGGGCCAGTGCGCAGTGTCGTACGACGATGCGTGTCCGATTTGGACACGATAAAGACACGGATTCGTGCTCAGTCAAACACGAAATCAATACATATATATAATACAACAAATCCATTCAAATACTTTTCAAAAATAACATAAAAATTTCCTTTGAGGCATTTCGTCGAACACCTAACAAACACTAAGACACGTATCCGATACGGACACCAAACGGACACGAAAATCACCCAAATTTTGGGGACACCTAGGGGACTCCTAGATCTAGCCCTATATGAAAAGAAAACTGAAATTTAAATCAATTTAAAGGGTTTTACCTATATGTGCAAAAAGCTTGGAAAAGCTTCAAATGGGGGATTCCTCCTCTTGATGGAAAAAGCTCCAAATTGACCCAAAGCTGGGATTAAACCCCAAAATCATAAAATAGGAGAGTATTAGGTTCTAATGCAAGAAACTAGGATTAAAAAGGAATTAAAATGGATTTATGGAGATTTTTGGAAGAGGGACAAATACCATTCTTTTCCAATGTTGAAATGAATGAAAGAAAGAGGCAAGCCCTAGAGAATAAGTGTTTATATAGGGTGGGGATCCCTATGGCTAGTTATAAAGGAAGGAATTAGGGTTAGGGTTTCCTAAATTGGCCCATGGGCTTAAGTTATGATTAATCAAGTCATGAAGTCATAAGCCATTCCATGAAACCATAAGCCATGACTTAAATTCACTAAACCAAGTCTCTTCATTCTAAAATTAGTTTCTAATGACTAAAAGTAGGTTAACCTAAATTAGACTAGGGTCACCATGGCTAGGGTTAGCTTCTAGGCTAGTTCACTAGGTCTCAACAAGTCAAGTCAACCTAGAATTCACTAATTTAATAAATCATCAAATAATTTAAATAAGTCACAATGACCAAATTACCCCTAGGCTAAAAATGATAATCAAATCATCCTAATGACATGGTTAGGCTCTAGGTCATACAGTCTCTAGGGTTTCACTAGCAGCACGTCAAAATCACAAGTCATGACTTAAGACAGTTTTTAAATAGTTTAAAAATTATTAAAAATTACCAAAAATCATAATGTGAAATAAATATCAATAATTAATAATTATAATTACAAAATTTCAAAAATACCGTCATCTGGAAAACTGGATGTTACATCGACGGAGGGAGAATGGCCGGGGGCCCCAGGGGGACGGACGGACGGGGAGGACCGGATCTCCTACATCGACCCAGATGGCATCGAGAACGTCGTGACTACAGACGAAGCCGAGGAGGGCTGGGAGGGGGGAGGGAGGGAAGCCGTACAAGACGCCGACTGCCGGCCATCCGAAGGAGCGGGGCCGGCGGGCTGAGAGGGGATCACCGGGGGTTGGGGGGAAGAAGATATGTGGCACGACCAGCCCGAGCAGGCCGACCGGCCAAGCGGTCCCTCTGGCCGGCTAAAGGAGGAGGAGTGAAGGGGGATCGACGAGCAAGGGGGCTGCCGTTCGACCCCAACGGGACCGCTTCATCCTCTTCTTATATATATATATATATATATATATATATATATATATATATATATATATATATATATATATATATATATTTTTATATATTTATATATATATATATATATATATATATATATATATATATATATATATATATATATATATATATATATATATATAGTTTTTCTATAAATAGATAAATATATGTCTAAGAATAATTTTATAGGAAAAAATATTTTTATAATGTTTAAATTATTTTTAGATTTTATTTATAGGTTAGAATAAATAGAGATATAAATATACATAGATATATTTTTTTTAGATACTAAATAAAGTTTATTTGTAACGTATATACATATATGTATATATAGTTGATTATTATTTGAAATAAATTCGTTAAGAAATTTTCACTTAGAAATTTTTCTAGAAGTATTTTCGTATTTTTTAGTTTATAAAAAAATAACCCTTTAAAATTCTCACAAGAATTTCAAATTCTCGCGAGATAAAATTTCCCAAGCAGACCGACCCTGCTTCCTATTGAGCCGTCTACACACACATGTGTGTGTGTGTGTATGTGTGTAGAGATTGAAAGAAAGAGAAAAAAATTGAAACCCCTAACCCTAGATATCCCGTCGACCACCACAGGCCTCTGCCCATCTTCCTTTCTAAAATGAGGGTAATTTTAAACTTTTATAATTTTGATTAATCAATAATAAGATTTAACTCATGTTGTGATTTTTGGTAATTTTTAATCAATTTAAAACTATTTAAAATGTTGAATTGTGATTTTGATGGTTAACTAGTTAAACACTAGTTTTGCTAAGCCTAGAGACTAACCATGACCAAGGGAGCCTAGTCATGTGATTATGATGACTAATTACAACTTTTTGGCTTGAGGATATTTTGGTCATTTTAACTTTTTGGTGATTTTGAATTTTTATTAATTAAATATGTGCTAATTATTAGGTTGAGACTTGACCTAGAAACTTAGCCTAATTTAGATTAGCCTTGGGCTTAGAGTATTGATTAGGGTAACCTAGTAATGACAAGGATAAAAATATCAAGATATTCTAAGTAGGATATTTTCCCTTATGATATTTATGAAAAAGAAAGCTTTATGACTGTTGAACCAATAGGAATGATTAGAATTAGGTGGACAATTCCTAGCCACTCATCTAGACCTAAAACCTAACCCTAATTCATCTAAGGGCAGCTACTATAGGTAGGTTAGCCTCCATTTCTTTCATTTCATTCCATCTTGCCTCTTTTCCTTCACAAAGTGTTCTTCCCCAAATTAGAGAGCTTTTCTCTTTGATTTGATCTCCAAATCCTTACATTCCTCCACCAAAACTTTCATCCAACCTTCTCATACTACCAAGGGAGGGTGCTAACAAAGATTTGGAGCAAAGTGCAAGAAGAAGTGTCCTTTTTGGAAGATCTTCGTGTCGGAGCCGTGTCCTTGGGAGTTGTAAGCCCCCTGAATTTTAGGGCTTATTTTAAATTTTCTAAATGAATTATTTTCAATAAATATTTTATTATTTAATTGTTTTGATCACTAATGTTCCTTTCCGTGACTTTGACTTCTGGAGCGTTAGGGATGCCAATCTCTGGAAACTCTCTTCATGAGTTTTGTAGTAGACAAGATTATCTTCATGTTGATATATCATGTCCACTTAAACTTGTTCCCTTGTGCTCTTTTTGCATCGCACAACTTTGGGTCAACTTAGACCAATTAATCGTTGAATAATTATTCTCACTTTTATCTTTGATCATCGTTTGCACGTTGCCATGACTTTTAATTTGGGAGCACAAGACCGGTCGTTTTCTTAGAACCAACTTCTCATAAATGATCTTCTCGAGACGCTCTACACCCATGACCTTCGTATCCCACTCAGATACTCCATTTTGTGCTTCAATTGCTTCGTACAACTTTCGGGTCAATTTAGGCCAATTAATTATCTACCGTAATGCCTGATTTAATTTCTAATTTAATTTCGGGACCCGACATCGATCCAACCTAGTCGACCCAAAGTATGGACATGGCCCACATAAAGCCTACTATCCACATGATGCTTGTGTCCCATTTATTTGAGTCCCCATATGTTACTTATTTACCCATGATTATAAATACCCATTTAAATTCAATTATTGCACCATGTCCGATTTTGACCCGACCCGGCTCGACCGAACCCGAACCCAAGCTCCATGTTGTCCTCTCATGACTACCCAAATACCCCACACAATATTTCTCTTTTTTCTATTTAAAAATATCTCTTCCTCTCTCTACTTTACAAATATCCCATAAATATATATATATACATATATATAAATATCACACACTCTCCCTCTCTCCTATTACTCACACACACACCCCCCTCCTTTACAGCAAGAACACTTCCCCCCATATGGCCGACCTCTTTCTCTCTCTCTCATTCCTATAATATCTATATCTCTCTCTCTCTTCAAATATCTCACCCCCTCTCTTCCTATATATATTATATATACCCATACATATATACATAACACACACAAACACATAACTCACACTACAACAAAAAGACCTATTAATGACGCTTGATAAGTGGTTTTCATGACGGCTTATGTGGAAGCGTCATCAAAGTTCAGCAAGACTAGAATCTATGACGGTTTACATTAAAAATGTTATTGATAGTGCTCCAGTGATACGAGCGTTATAAAAAAAAGCACAAAAATTTAAGTCGAAACCTCGACTCCCCCGCAATTCTCCCATACTTAAGAAAAATTCTAAACCCTCTCTCTTTCTCCTTCTCCTTCTCCTCCCTCTCCCCAACTCCCCTCAGCCCACTCCCCGCTCCCCAACTCCCCTCAGCCCGCTCTCCAATTTCCCTCAGCCCGTTCCTCGTCTCCCTCGGTTACAGACTCCACCACAGAGGGAAGGTTGTCACCGGCGTAGCCTTCACCACCGGTTTGTCCCAAAATCTCGATCATTGTTTATTTTATGCCCTAAATTCTGCCTCGACATGATTTTAGTAAAATCTTCTAATTTTTGACAACCCTACATGCATCTATCTCTCCAAAATTAGGGTTCTTTTAAGGTTTTCCGACGTCTCCGTCCACGTCGGCGATGATCCGAAAAGGGCTGCATCATCGTTGACTTCTCTTGATTAAGTGAGTAATTTTGATTTGGATTTTTTTCCCTAAATTTTTTTTTGGGAATTGTTCTATGTGCGCTTCATGTTCGATGAAATACTTGTAAGTACCAAATGCTTGTGTTCTTTGATTTTTTTTTCTGTTTGTTCTTGTTCAAGGGAGTGTAATTGTATTTGGGGAGCCAAGTCCGAAGCCTCTCCACAGTCACAGCTGTGACCCGGCGAGGTGCTGTGCGTGCCTGCGAGCCGAGTCCGATGCCTCCCTTCGGATTTTGAAACTAAATTCTGGGGTATAAATTCTAAACTCTTGATTGATTTCAGTTTCTGGGTTTATTTTGTTTGTCGATAATGTTGTTGGATCTCGATCCCTACATAAAAAGGGTTTTGATCGACTGATATGTGTTGGGTTCGATTTTGGCTTGACGATCCTACGATTGTCTTTGTTTGTGAAGCGCGAATGATCTTTAGATCATGTTCGGTTCTTTACTTGCTGTTGGATCATTTTTGGTTTTGGGTTGCCTAGCTGCTGTTGGAATTATTTATGATGCATGTATTATTGGTTTGGATTTCTTGTATAAATTGTTGCTTGGGTTCTCCTTCCTATACTTGCTGTGGGATGTTGGTTTAGGTTTTCCTTATTATACATGTTGGGTTGGAAAAGATTTCTTTGCTGTAGGAGATGTTTTGCTATTTGGATTAAAATTGTTGGTTGGGTATCTATTATGCATGATGGGTTTAACTTGGTACTGTGGGTGTTTTTGTTGGGAGATTTTCGATATAAATCACATGCGGGTATATATTAGTTGGAAGTATTTCTATTTCGGGATTGACATCTCCATTAGCATGCATGCGTCGTTAATTTTAGGACTACGTCCACTATGCCATGCCGGGATGTTTTACTTTATTTGTCGGTTTCGGTTTTTATTAGAGTACTCTGATACTCTTGGTGATGGTCGTTCGACCAAATAAACCAAAGCATTGCAGATCGTATCGGATACACTAGCTCCATGTCGGGACATGTCCTATACGTGTTATGGCACGCTAGTACAGCAGATGATGATTGATCCTTATCTGAGACATCTTATATATCTCATTTCGTTTCTTGTCGTTGGTCGTAGTTTGTATGTTGGTACTGTTGGGTTGTTCATTCTGGGTATAGATACGCTCGTGTTTGTACGAGTCGATACTGGACACGGATGTGAGGATACCTTCGTGGCGATGATGTAGCCTCTCCACAGTTGCAGCCGCGACCCGACGAGGCGTTGTGCGTGCCTACGAGCCGAGTCCGAAGGCTCCCTTCGGATTTCGATACCAAATTCTGGGGTATAAATTCTAAACTCTTGATTGATTTCAGTTTTTGGGTTTATTTTGTTTGTCGATGATGTTGTTGGATCTCGATCCCTACATAAAAAGGGTTTCGATCGATTGATACGTGTTGGGTTCGATTTTGGCTTGACGATCCTACGATTGTCTTTGTTTGTGAAGCGGGAAAGATCTTTAGATCATGTTCGGTTCTTTACTTGCTGTTGGATCATTTTCGGTTTCGGGTTACCTAGCTGCTGTTGGAATTATTTGTGATGCATGCATTGTTGGTTTGGGTTTCTTGTATAAATTGTTGCTTGGGTTCTCCTTTCTATACTTGTTGTGGGATGTTGGTTTAGGTTTTTCCTATTATACATGTTGGGTTGGGAAAGATTTCTTTGCTGTAGGAGATATTTTGCTATTTGGATTAAAATTGTTGGTTGGGTATCTATTATGCATGATGGGTTTAACTTGGTATTGTGGGTGTTTTTGTTGGGAGCTTTTCGATATAAATCACATGCGGGTATATATTAGTTGGGAGTATTTCTATTTCGGGAATGACATCTCCATTAGCATGCCTGCATCGTTGATTTTGGAACTACGTCCACTATGCCATGCCTAGATGTTTTACTTTATTTGTCGGTTTCGGTTTTTATTAGAGTACTCTGATACTCTCGGTTTTTCGATCTAAATCACAGACTCTAAAATTGACAGACTCTAAAAGTGAGGGTTTTCCTTTCTTTTTCAGGATTTTGCTATACGTACATGTGCTATGGACAGTCTTCATGTGACCAAGTTGAAGCGTTATAAGTGTGCTTCTTCGCTACAGTATCTGTGAGATTTTTGATGTCGATAGTTTTGATGTAGCTAAAGTGTACTCTATATTGGATACTCTATATATTTTGAGAAGATGTATATAATGAAATGGAGAAATATAGAATGGTAGCTAAAATACTCTATTTTGAGACAATGAAAAGGAGAATGGTACTTTATACTACATTTCAATGCTTTGTTGTGAATATGGTTCAAAGTGGTTGTTTTCGAATTGAATTGAGCAGCGTTTGGAATGTCATGCAGTATAGAGCATTATAAATGTGATACAACGACCATATACAACGGTTTTTCATAACTATCCATAATGCTTTGAAAATAAAACGTAGCAGAAATTCAACCTATTAATGACGGTTTTGGATGAATTATCTATAACATTTTTAAAAACATTTATAACACCCGATTTCATAACGCTTGGACTGAGAAAAAAAAGCGTCATGGTTTGCAATTAATGACGTATTTTAGCCGTCATTAAAAGGTATTTTTGTTGTAGTGTCACTCCCCCTCTCTCAACACACAGCAGCTCCCCATCCCCCTGTTGGTCGAGCACCACCCCCACAACCTCCATCTCCATCTCCTCTTCCTCCTCACTACTCATCATCATCATCCTCAAGTACACCACCACTATTAACCACCTCCACCACCACAAACACCATCTCCATACACCACCACCACCACCGCACAGCCCATCACCACCCCCACAACTACACACCACCTCCACCCCCGCCGACGACCGCCACAAGCCACCGCTACTGGCCGCGCGCATGCGCCAAGCAGCAGCAGCAGCAGCAGCTGCTACAACAACAGCAAAATAGCAGCAGCGACAGCGCATGGCAGCAGCAGCCATAGCCGCGCCACCACGCGCTGCCGCCGTCGCGCGCCGCCGCGTGGCCGACCCCCGCCACCGTGAGGACCCCGCAAAACCCTAGCGAACCCCCCTTGCCGCATCCGTCGTCTCCGACGCGGGAAATAGGCTATTCGTGCATTTACGTCGAAATCCCGTCGTGACGCGCGAGTTTCGAACTCAGAATTCGCATCCCATCGCAGCGACTTTGTACGTATTTTTCGAGAGATCCGACTATTGGATCGACGAACTCTTTATTCCATCACAATCTCGGTATATACCTCTTCACTCTCCTCAAGTTTTGTTCGTTAATTTCGTCATTTGATACCTCAAAACTGGCCACCAAGTTGACACTTTAAATTGTACTATTTTTAGACAGTTTTATGGAGCCGACTTTGTTAGCTCGTAACTTCGTCATCGTAGCTCCGGTTGGCGCGCTACCAGTTCATGTGCGTAGCTGGTATAACTCTCTTCCTGTCCCTTAAGTTTCATTTTATTGTAAGCACGTTTGGTTGGTCGAATTCAACGCCAAAGTTGGCTGTCCGAATTCTTAATATCGCACTTGTTAAATTCCATTTTTGAATCCGGCACTTCAAATTCAATTTCTGACACCACCAATAGACTCGTGGCGTCATTCTGGCACGTTTTCATATAAAGTTTGTTAGATTTGGAGATCGTGGGCCCAGACACGCATTTTCGTGCAAAGCGGGTCCCACAGTTCGAGTCAACGAGTCACTTTGAGATCGGCTCATCGGAATCCAGTTTTAGATATACCGTTGAGTTTGTATCGTCATTCTGGACTCGTTGACATATAATTTGCTGAGTTTTGAAGACATTTGCTCCGGCACGTATTTCGGTGCAAACCGGATTCTAAATGTTCGCGTTAACATATCATTTTGAGATCGGCTCATCGAAATCCAATTTCGGATATACCGTTGAGTTTGTGTCGTCATTCTGGACTCGTTGACATGTACTAGACTATATCTTGTAGTTACTGGACTTTGTTATTAGAACTGTTAGCAGCTTAGATTATTTTTGGAACTGTTATTGAACTCCGGGAACCTCCCTTGGTAGTCTTGCTTAGATTATTTTTGGCTTAGTTATTAAGCTGTTTAGACTATATCTTGTAGTTACTGGACTTTGTCTCCAGTTAGATAATTTGGAAGTGTATTATTAAGTCTGTACTCATTTTACTTTCGCTTAAAGATGCAGTGTTGTGATGAACCTTTTAAATGTGATATTAGAACTGTTAGCAGCTTAGATCCTTTATTGTATATTCTTAGAACAGCTTACTACGCTTTAACCAAGCGTAGGCTAGATATGGCTCGGCCCGGCCCAACAATCTTGGTAACGGGTCGTGACATATTTTTAGTGGCGACCCATGCAGGTCCAGACTTAAGTTGTTTGGTTACGTTATTGTACCAAGCATGCCTGCAATTAGGATCTTAGGACAACTTGATAATACTAGGAATAAACATTTAGAACACATAGAGGATATCTAGGATTGCAACATAGAAAAACTCGTCACAGCATAGGGCCGTTTACTATATTTAGTCTATTATTTGAAATTCAGTGGGTTACAATTTTGACCAAGATAGTACCCTTGGGATGACCCCTGAGGATCTCACTCTAATCTTATCTCGAAATCTGTTTCCACTTGTTTCTATTTACTCTTCTTTAAATTCGTTGTTGAATTTAGTTTCTAATTTTTGTTGTTGACTTTGATCTTGTATCGTGATAAATTTTGTGGATTGTATTGTGATATATTCTGATAAGGTAAATGTCTGCTTTAGTTATGGAGTTTAGAATTTATTGCAGCCATATTAGCTGGTATGACAAAAACATAAGGCCTGATTTTGGGTATACTTATCTTAGTTATGGAATTTAGATTTTTTCGCAGCCATACCGATTGTCGTGGCGAGAATTCTAGATAACATGATTATAGGGTGTATACCATAGTTATGACTCTATCATTTATTGCATCAAAGCTTACTGGTGTGACAAAAATTCTGGCAACATGATTTCAGGAAGACGTGTATGGTTATCATATCATATCTCAACTTGGTTCACTTCGTTATGACCGAGTGAGCAAGAATAAATTCTTATCATCATCATTCTCCGTCTTGATTAACTCTGTCCTATCTACATCTACAACTAGGATTACAGGTTCTCTAGGAATCTCCAACATGATTGCTTTCATGTTATCTTTTGGACATAATTATTTTTGTGTTTCATCTTTCCTATGACTTGACTAAACTCTTTTTCGTTAACCTCTTGGGTAATGCTTCTCGTTATGCATCTCGTTGTCTTCGAACCATTCTTGGAGATATTCCGATAAACTTTTATGTCTTGCTTGACCCAGTCTTAGGCCTTGTTACCTTCTATTTTGATAGACGATCGAAATAGCCAAACCTTGTTAACTGATTCTATAGTATAACTATAAATGTATTGTGTGATTGTGATAATTACTTTTCCTAGGGATTGGTTAGATTAAGCTTATAGGACAAGTATGAGTGACAGACTGTAGTAGACTTGGAAACCATTAAAAATGATTGTATTGATAAAATGACTTGATGATAGGGTATCTAAGATGGAGTAATAAGATATTATATTGTTGTGACTATGGACTAAGGATTAGAATCTTGTTCTTAGAATTTGAGGATTATGCATTCGTAGGACTTTGATGACCAAGTGATTATTGGTTATCTATAAGCTAATTACATGTGATTAGAGGGAAGATCAATATATGGAATAATATAGAATAAGTTAGAATGAGTTATCGTATTGCGTACGAGATCGGAAAGATATCAGTTAAAACGACAAGGAACAAGGCAAAGACATATGTACACTGGTAATTAATAGATCGGGAGTTTTGAAATCGAGAATTTATATTCGGAGGAGTTATTGAGTAAAAAGAAGAAAGCTCTACGCCAAGGATAAGTATTGAATGTATAATTTCAAAGATAAGCTGTAGGAAAGGATTGACGACAAATAATGTAAAGGGCTTGTGGATTGATAGAATAAGGATACTTAGGATATGATAAGGAAATCAAGTATTTACAATTGAGATTGAAAATATGGTTGATGATTAAGCATTATTGGCTTATAAACATATCCAGAGAATAACCTATAGTTTAGGGTATATATAAAGGTTTCATGTTAGTATGGAAGATTCTAAAGGATATATGACGAAGTTTATGATAGAAGGACCTTTGTTGAACCTGAAACAAAAAGATTGTAAAGAGAAACAGAAGAGATGATCATAAGAGTAGCAGATTGAGTATTGTAGCCAGAGCAGCTACATGTTATAGTTTGACCTATTGGATGATTTTAAATTTCGAGGACGAAATTTTTATAAGGTGGATATGATGTAAGCCCCCTGAATTTTAGGGTTTATTTTAAATTTTCTAAATGAATTATTTTCAATAAATATTTTATTATTTAATTGTTTTGATCATTAATGTTCTTTTCCGTGACTTTGACTTCTGGAACGTCAGGGATGCCAATCTCTAGAAACTCTCTTCATGAGTTTTGTAGTAGACAAGATTATCTTCATGTTGATATATCATGTCCTACTTAAACTCGTTCCCTTGTGCTCTTTTTGTATCGTGCAACTTCGGGTCAACTTAGACCAATTAATCGTTGAATAATTATTCCCACTTTTATCATTGATCATCGTTTGCACGTTGCCATGACTTTTATTTTGGGAGCACAAGACTAGTCATTTTCTCAGAACCAACTTCTCATGAATGATCTACTCGAGACGCTCTACACCCATGACCTTCGTGTCCCACTCAGACACTCCATTTTATGCTTCAATTGCTTCGCACAACTTTTGGGTCAATTTAGGCCAATTAATTATCTACCGTAAAGCTTGATTTAATTTTCAATTTTATTTCGGGACCCGACATCGATCCAACCTAGTCGACCCAAAGTATGGACATGGCCCACATGAAGCCTACTACCCACATGACGCTTATGTCCTATTTATTTGAGTCCCCACATGTTACTTATTTACCCATGATTATAAATACTCATTTAAATTCAATTATTGCACCATGTCCGATTTTGACCCGACTCGGCTCGACCGAACCCGAACCTAAGCTCCATATTGTCCTCTCATGACTACCCAAATACCCCACACAATATTTCTCTTTTTTCTATTTAAAAATATCTCTTCCTCTCTCTACTTTACAAATATTCCATATATATATACATATATATAAATATCACACATACTCTCTCTCCTATTACTCTCTCACACACACTCACCCCCTCCTTTACAGCAAGAACACTTCCCCCCCATATGGCCGACCTCTTTCTTTCTCTCTCATTCCTATAATATCTATATCTCTCTCTCTCTTAAAATATCTCACCCCCTCTCTTCCTATATATATATTATATACACCCACACATATATACACAACACACACAAACACACAACTCACTCTCCCTCTCTCAACACACAGCAGCTTCCCATCCCCCTGTTGGCTGAGCACCACCCCCACAGCCTCCATCTCCATCTCCTCTTCCACCTTACTACCCCATCATCATCATCATCCTCAACTACACTACCACCACTAACCACCTCCACCACCACAAACACCATCTCCATACACCACCACCACCGCACAGCCCATCACCACCCGCACAACTACACACCACCTCCACCCCCGCCGACGACCACAGTACGCCACCGCCACTGGCCGCGCGCGTGCGCCATGCAGCATCAGTAGCTGCTACAACAACAACAAAGCAGCAGCAGCGGCAGCGCATGGCAGCAGCAGCCGCAGCCGCGCCACTACTCGCCGCCGCCGTCGTGCGCCGCCGCATGGCCGACCCCCGCCACCGTGAGGACCCCGCGAACCCCCGACGTACCCCCCTTGCCGCCTCCGTCGTCTCCGACGCGAAAAATAGGCTATTCGTGCATTTACGTCGAAATCCCGTCGTGACGCGCGAGTTTCGAACTCAGAATTCACGTCCCGTCGTAGCAACTTTGCACGTGTTTTACGAGAGATCCGACCGTTGGATCAACAAACTCTTTGCTCCATCACAATCTCGGTATATAGCTCTTCACTTTCCTCAAGTTTCGTCCGTTCATTTTATCGTTTGATACCTCCAAACTGGCCACCAAGTTGACACTTTAAATTGTACTATCTTTGGACAGTTTTGTGGAGCCGACTTCGTCATCACGTAAAACCTCCGTCGTAGCTCCGGTTGGCGCGCCACCAGTTCCTATGCGTAGCTGGTATAACCCTCTTCCTGTCCCTTAAGTTTCGTTTTATTGTAAGCACGTTTGGTTGGTCGAATTCGACGCAAACGTTGGCCGTCCGAATTCTTAATATTGTACTTGTTAAATTCCATTTTTGAACCCGGCACTTCAAATTCAATTTCTGACACCACCAGTAGACTCATGGCATCGTTCTGGCACATTTTTATATAAAGTTTGTTAGATTTGGAGAACGTGGGCCCTGGCACGTATTTCGGTGCAAAGCGGATCCCACAGTTCGAGTCAACGGGTAACTTTGAGATAGGCTCATCGAAATCCAGTTTCGGATATACCGTTGAGTTCGTATCATCATTCTAGACTCCTTGACATATAATTTGCTGAGTTTTGAAGACATTTGCTCCGGCACGCATTTTGGTGCAAACCGAATTCTAAATGTCCGCGTCAACATGTCATTTTGAGATCGGCTCATCGAAATCCAATTTCGGATGTACCGTTGAGTTCGTGTCGTCATTCTGGACTTGTTGACATGTACTCTGTGAGATTTTGTGGACTTTGGCTTCGATACACATTTCCGTGCAATCGGATACCAATATCCACGTCAACGGACCATTTTGTGATCGGGTCATCGAAATTTCATTTCGGACATACCGTTGGGTTCGTATCATCATTCTGGATTCGTGAACATATAATTTGCTAGATTTTGTAGGCTTCTATCCTGACACATTTTTTGGTGCAAAGTGTGTCCAACGGTGGACATCATTTTGACCCGAAATAACCATTTTGCCCCTGTGTCCAAATTGGACTTATGGGTAGGCCATCCTAGCTAATTTGACCATTCTGGACGCGTTGGTGATATTTGTTTTGTCATCCGACGACATCGGTAGATTTTGCTTATGTATCATCCTTAATTTTTAATTAATTATTATTATTAGTGTATATATTTGTATGTTTGGTCTTTGTAAAGCTCTAAAATGATCTTTGTATTTCTAAGGTTTCTAATGGTTGGTTATAGGCTTAGTATCACCCCAAATTGATTTTCTATGCTAGGACATCCCTTAGCTAGTATGCAGTTAGGAGTCGTGTCACACCACTAGTGTAAAATCTTAATCATAACTTAGAGGCTGAGTTTGTATATCATTTTGACAGGACATCGGACATCTATATCTTCGTACTAGTATTCTTGCTTTGCTCGAGACGAGTACCCCTACAAACTTTATTTACTGCATATGATAATGAATTGCGTATGAACCATGTTAATACAGTGATTTAAACTGAAAATCGTATCTTACAGGTTTCTATATATCTAGCGTATGTTTCACATGCTTTAATTAAATTGCTATCAGTACCTACCATGTTTTAAAGTGCTTCCAGTACCTGCCATGCTTGTACTGTTCTCGTATCTCTCACATGTTTTATACCGTTCTCGTATCTTCCACATGTTTTTACTGTTCTCGTATCTCTCACATGTTAGAATATGGGTTATGGGGAAACTAATAGTTGAGTACGTGATCATGCCCCCTCTATCGTAGCGAGCAGAGTTTTATTTTATATGTTACCACGTCGTAGGTATTTCTCAAAGCTGTATTTGTGCGTATGTACATCTATCGCCTTTACACTTGTACGGAAGTACATTTTATTATGTGCTCCTGCACATTGTACATCTATTGACGATCACGTACCTGCTCCAGTTTTAAACTCTAGATATACATATGTCGTCATGACAAATGTATTCCTGACATGATAGATTTGTGATATGACATGATTGTGATACGACATGAGATAGATGCCATGATTCTTATTTACTACATCTCTTTTCATTCCATGATCAGTATGTTTAGTTTGTAGAATCAGTACTTGCTTCCGTCCTGACAGGATAACGTTGTAGGAATACTTTTGGAGGAAGATTTGCTCTGTGATCTTGTCTATGGACCCACTACAGAGGACCAGGCTTTTGCTTCCGAGTAAGTCCCCGCGGGGAACCTCGCTTGGTAGTCTTGCTTAGATTATTTTTGGCTTAGTTATTGAACTGTTTAGACTATATCTTGTAGTTACAGGACTTTGTCTCCAGTTAGATACTTTGGAAGTATATTATTAAGTCTGTACTCATTTTTACTTTCGCTTATAGATGCTGTGTTGTGATGAACCTTTTAAATGTGATATTAGAACTGTTAGCATCTTAGATCCTTTATTGTCTATTCTTAGAACAGCTTACTACGCTTTAACCAAGCGTAGGCTGGACATGGCTCGGCCCGGCCCAACAATCTGGGTAACGGGTCGTGACAGGAGTATTATTAGAATTCCACTCCCAACAGGTAAAACCAACCCTCTAAATTGATTTCCTATGTATATTAGTTAGTTTTGAACCCATAGGATCCACCCCCATGCATGTACCCCATTTAGATTCAAATTTGAGGCAATTTGGAGCTCTCTTGAGGATTTTGGATATGTGACTTGTGTCCTACTTGATAGATCCCAAATTAGGACACCCCATGTGTATGTATGTATGATAATAGTTTATATAGATATTTAAATTCAGATTTAGAATGGTTAGAGAGTGGATTTATCTTAGTTAGGATGGTTAGAATGAGTTTCATTTGGATACCTATGTTGGTATCCAAGTATCTTGTCCTACATGTATTTTTTTTGTCCAAAACAACTCAAATTCGTCATAATATTCACCCACATTTTTATTAACCAAAGCAACTTAGAAATGTCATAACTTTTAGCTTAGAACTCCGATTTATCTCCCATTTTTTTAAAAGAACCATATCGAAGTTAGCTTTCCACAAATATATTTTAATAAGCCAAATTCTTTCTGGAACTTTCTATAGAATTGTTTGAGTGTCAGTTGTACGAAAGACGAACGCGTTTCGGTATTTTCGCGATTCCGGGAGATTTCGGATACGAAAATACGATCCGTTTGAAGTTTCGAAAAGCTAACACGAAGGACTACAACATACTTTAATCCTAGAATTTAGTGAAGGCTCAATTGGTACAGTATTGGTTTTAAGTAGAAGAGTGACTATACGACATAGGCATTTTGTGTAACCTATGAGCCTATATAGTATGGATATTAAATGAATGTAGAGTATGTAATGAATGATATGTCAGATGAATGAAATGATATATATATGATATATCCTCTTTACAAATATGTATATATATGGTTGAATGGAAACATGTAGAAATGTAATCAATGTAATGTTTGTAAGCAATGCATAAATACATGAATGAAAGAATGATATACAATGTATGCATGAAAGTATATAATGAATGCTAGATATAAATGCAAGGTATACATGTAATGATAGATATGAATGCATAATATATAAATAATGTAATATAATATATAATGATAGCATGTATGGTAATGTAGAATATATGATGCAAGCATGTATATGTCCACTGTTTTTCCTTTTCTTACATTTTTCCTTTCTTCCCTTTCCATTTCAGTTTTCCGCCTTTTTTTCTCTTCTATTCTTACATGTTGTATATAATATATAATGTATAGATGCATGTAAGTATGTATGTATGTATTTCTATAAACTGAGTTAATCTATAACCTTTTACACACATGCATTCATACACCCTGTGACACCATGTATCCCATGTCACATACACCTACCTATCACTATATCTGAGAACATTAACACATATCCTTTCACACACATGCCAAACACACACATACTCACTTACTCTTTTACCTCTCTTTCTCTCTCTCTCTCTCTCCCTCTCTCTCCTATATATATATATATATATTATATATATATATATATATATATATATATATATATATATTATATATATATATATATATATATATATATATATTTTTATATATATATATATATAGGAATATATATATATATATATATATATATATATATATATATATATATATATATATATATTTTTTTTTTTAATATATATATATATATATATATATATATATATTTTTATATATATATATTTTCTATATATATATATATATATGCCTATATATATATATATATATATATATATATATATATATATATATATATATATATATATATATATATATATATATATATATATATATATATATATATATATATATATATATATATATATATATATATATGCCTATATATATAGCTTTCCTATATATATCTATGTATATGAATATGTGAATGTGAATAATATATATACATTATATGACTAAGTTGTGTGCTTTGTTAGCTTATTGTTTAGTTTTGTGCTTGGTTTAGCAAGTGACTTAGGCTATGAGTTAGTAGCTATCTTGGATACTTGATTTGCATATACTTAGTTTGTTTAGACCTAGAATTGACTAACCTAGACTAGTTGACCATTGTTGACCCAACCCTAGCTAGTTTGACCACAGTTGACTAGAGTTGACCTAGTTTGACTTTATAGTTGACCATAGTTGACCAAGAGTTGACTTTGACCTAGATTGACTTAAACTCATGTAGATTGCATTATAATTTCAATTACCCTATAAATTGAACTCTTTATAACCTGTGTTGCTATAACTAGGACTCTGTGACTCCAGTTGGCCATCTTTTCATATCATCTGTTCAGGGTATCAGGCGAGTACATTCTCTGACCATTTCATACTTGCTAGAACTTATATTCCTGCTCTAGATTGCTTTACTTGTATGCTGTCACATTGGTAGCACGGATTGGTACTATATGGATCTTTTAATGAGATGTTATCCCCCTCGGGAGCATCAAGTACTTCATGTCATGTGTGTTTCACTTACATCATGTATCTTCATGCTTTACTATTCATGTATACTCTTGTGATTCATGTAATCTCATGTTCACAGAGCCCCCATGAATCAATTTCACGTGTGCTCTCATCTATGAGGCAGTGAGATCATGAATCTTAATGTAACATGTATGGATCCTTGTGTATTGATTGGGGATGGGGGAGTAGAAATAGTCATGTGAATAATTCCAAAGTAGTATAGCCATGTTCAACCTCTCATGAATCACCTCTAGCTGTTCACATGTCTATCTTGTACTCTGATTCACTAGTCACTGATAGTTCTCTACTTATAGTAGATATTTCTATTACAGTTATCTCTTTTACTTCATGTACATTCCTTCAGTTATTCATATATCGTACTCTATTGCATGTTTATTATCTTCTGACATGATATGAACTGCGTGAGATGTATTTTGCTCGCTCCTGTCCTGACTGGACATGTTGATATATTACAGAGGATGAGGATGAGGCTTTCTGCACTACCTATTATGGAGCAGCCCTAGACGACACTTGCGAGCTGGACTCTTAGGAGGACCCAGCTCTAGCTGATGTTATCACCCCTACTGCCTAGATTAGTTTAGTTAGGCTATATCTTACTTATGTTGTCATTGGGATTTGAGTTGTATTATGTTTTGTTATTGTGTCGTTTAGACACTTAGACTTATTTCCCTTTCTGTTTGTACTTCCTTTGAGATTTTCATATTTATGATATCGTGCTATTTCTGCCTTAGTTGTGATTAAGACTGTATTCTGTATTGTCACCTCCACTCGGAGTGTATATACTGTACAGGTACCTTATATTGTTAGATGTTGTGACCTAGGACAGCGTTCTACCGCCGACACTGCGGCGTAGGCTGGACGTACCCACTTCTCGTGCCCTTACTCTAGGGTGCGGGTCGTGACAGTACGGAAGTCGGATCTTTGTTTGTTCACTTGGAAGATACATGCAAGTATACTTTGCCAACTTGTACAGTACATTTTCATGCATGATCTTTATTTTTCTATTCATTATCTTTATTGCTTACTTTCTTTCTCGTTATACGTGTACGTAATTTGTTCTACCTTTCCATCATTACTTGTTTTATTAAATCTTATCATGTTCTTGTATACTTCTAGAGAGTGTCATTGCCTAATCCTATGCCCTTGTTCCTTTGACATGACTTGACTTGAGTACGCCTTGACTTAAGATATTCTAAGATTGTGCGCTTGCCTTGGCTACAGTCTTTAGAATTTACTCGAGCCTTGTATTCCTTTAAGAGAGGAGATTGTGTAACCCTTCTTCCCGAATTTTTTCAAAAAATTTATTTTTATTTTAATTAAAGGTGATTTCGTCAAGACTTTCTGAAAAGATATCTTGTTGTTTGTCGGGTTTCCAAAAACTGTTTAAAATCATGGTTTAAAAATACTAATTTATTTTAATATTTTTTGTAGTTTTATTATTGAAATTTTAAATGTTTTGATCATTATTTTAGACTTCCAGAATACTAATTAAATTTATGATTTATGATTACCATTTACATTTCATAGAAATATTTGTTTCTTATGATTAGCATTACAAAAATATCCAGTAATAATTATTGGGCTTTCACGTATTTATTTTGGTTTTGGATATCATCTTTATTCACTAAAAATATTTATTAAAAACATTTCTAATATTATTTTTTGACTAAATAAAAATATACTTCCATATCTTATTCTTGTAGTAAATCAGTTACTTGTTTGATTTGAAAATATATGATTTAAACTATATGATAGCAATAAATATTATTTCAAATTATTACATTGATCACTTAATCTATTTAGTTTCTAAACCGATTACTTGAGAATATGAAATATGCAATTTAAAGTATCTCGATAAATAGCAAATATTATTTAAAGTAAATATTATTATCTATTAGTAAATTATGATAGGATTTAAGTTGATTTAAATAGTTATTAGATTTAAACAAAAGAGGGAATGATTTATCCATCGAGAATTTTAATCCTTATCTAATTAGGAGTACTCCTCATATATAAGAAGAATTCCACCACCATTTCTTATAACCCATCAACACACCAACGGTGACGTGCATCGTGTCCGTACCTACCAAAACTCTTATTCCATTATTTTACACGTACAATTCTCCCACTGTGTCCGACAATTCCGAACACCTACACAAATCCCCGCTCTGCCCGACCCTTCTCTCCCTGTTCTCCACCGAACCCAGCACCTACATCACCACCGTCAGTATCACCGTACACCGGCCAAGTCCCGACAGTCTCCATATTCACCTGCGTCAAGCCGCCATCGATCGATCACCCAAGCCTACTCCATCACAGAACCCGCGAACATCGCAGCCAGTACCGACCCATGCTCCCTCGACCCACCAATAATGGTCTTCGACACGCCCCCCGCCAAAGCCCTATCTGTGTCGGACACAACACCCTCACCACCTGTGCTATCTCCCCACCACCGACGTTACCTGGCCGGATTCATCATCGAACCCATTACCACCGCCTGAACCTCAATCACCACGGCCCTGGCACTGTGCCCTCACCGACTTTCTGAGCCAGCCCCGTGCACGATGAGCGTCCCAGCGCTCCGCTCATAGCCAAGACCGGCGAGCCCAACCTCTGTCCCCGTACGCCATGAGGTCGAGCCGAGCCCCGTCGACCAACGGTGAGTCTCGCCATTGACCTGCCGGATAAGCCATCTCCTCCTCTAATGATGAGGTTATCATGCCTCGGTACCATAAGAGGAGTCGCTGCCGGTCCGTCGCGCACTAGATTTGTACTTTGACAGTCACCTTCCGTGCCATGCCTCCAGCTCCGGGTGCCACTGTCTGACCTCGACGAGATCAGCTAGCCACCGCCAACCGCGGAGACTCGATCTCTGGCGAATCTGTAACTCATGCCACCGTGGAGCGTCGACCTCTGACCGCCTGACCACCCCGCACCGCTGATGTGCCTCCGTGTCAGCCCCGTCTTCCGCGACACCGCCAGCACCAAGCATCGCCGGCGCTGACCCCAATGTCGGTGAGCTCCCCTTTTTTCTCCATTTTCTCACATATTCGTTTTTCTCTTACACTGGTTCAGAAAGAGTAATGTTGATTTTAGGGCTAAGTGAAATATGGATGAGTTGGGTTTTAATATGGGCCAGAGGCCTATAGGCTGTGTTAGGCCTATATACACATAGGTATTGAACAATACTTTATATGTATATATACTATTATCAATATCAGTATTTAATATGTATATACATTATCATATTATCTGATACCTTTAATATCAGTTAATTTATGTATATTGTTTTCCTAAAAATTATAACAAATGTATATTTTAGGTTTTGGTTCATTGGGCTTTTGGGTTGTTCTATATATGGTCATGCATATATAATAGTATATACTTTATCATTATCATGTTATTAATGTTATTGTTATTAATTTCATTATTAGTTTTATTATTATTTCAAGACTATATATATATATATATATATATATATATATAAAAATATATATATATATATATATATATATATATATATATATATTCAAAACACTCCCCATTTTATTCTATCAAGCTGAAAACTGTACAAGTATACCATAAGGCACAAAATGCCGAAGCCTATACATGTATACTAAAAAAAGCAGGGGAGGAAGGGAGGCCAATCGACTAATCCATGGATAGGAGAGAGTTCCAGAAGTTTGCCTGGCCGTGAAGACAGAGGGATCTCCGCTTTCTGTAATGTCTAATGATCTATCCGATAAGCTGGTCTGCGGAGTACTGAAGGCCTTCATATCTCGCTTTGTTGCGATTCTTCCAGATTACCCACGAAGCCGCAGCTGCTACGATCTGGTGGCCATGGGACGCAGAGCCCTATGCTGCTACGAGGTCGTCGAAGCACCGCCCCCTGGGACTATCCTGCACCGTTGGGAAAGAATACTCCACACTTTGTCCGGAAGGTCTCCCTGACAGAAGATGTGGTCCACTATTTCCGATTGACGATCCGTACAGCATGTGCACGCGGACACAAGGCTGTACCCAATAGTGTTGAGCGTGTCATCGATGGGAAGGATCTTGCGAAGGGCTCTCCAAATGATGAAGGACCACTTCATGGGGATGCATGTCAGACAGAAGGGAGAAATACTAGGAGAGGGCACCGCCGTGCCTTGGACCAGTCTCCTGGCCGATCTGACCGAGAAGGACCCCGTGGCTTCGCTCGACCATCGGAACTCGTCGGCATCGGATCCGATCGTCAATCTGCAGCGACGGATGCTCTCGACCGCCTGAGGCCGGGCCCAATCCCGGATCTTGATCCAATTCCAGGTGTCATTAATGGGGTCCCACATTTCCTTGATCTTGCAGTTCCTGTAGGCTTCTGAGAGGATAGAAAGCAAGGTGTCACAACCCACCATTCGTGAAATTACGATTATTCCCCGTCTCCCACCCGGAGATGCATCACAGGATCGGCGAAAGAGCACCCGACGAGCATGCGTCGCCACGCCGCAGAGGATCTGTTGTTAGAGATGGCCGTCGACGGGTGGATGTGCTTGAAGTATCTAGCCTTCATGAACCTGGTCCATAAGGTCTGAGTTGTGCGGATCTTCCACCACAGTTTCATTGAGAAAGCTTTAACTATGTAGGAGAGTTTGGTGAAACCCAGGCCCCCTTCCTCGGTAGGACGTGCCATGGTATCCCAACTCGCCCAATGGTGCTTGTCATGGCCATTAGTGTGTCCCCAAAAGAAGTTGCTAAAGATGCTCTCGATCGAATAAAGCACTTTCTTGGGGGGGAGCAGGCCGTAAGGGTGTAGATGGGTATGGAAGTGAGGATGTGCTTGATGAGGATCATCTTGCCCCCTGGGGATATATATATATATATATATATATATATATATATATATATATATTATATATATATATATATATATATATATATATATATATATATATATATATATATATATATATATATATAAAATAATATATAAATATATATATAAATATATATATATATATATATATATATATATATATATATATATTAGATTACATAATTTGGGCTCTAGTGTTTTAAATATATAGAAGTTTTGGGGGCTTATAATTATATAGCTATTTTAATTAATTAGTTGGGCTTAAAATATTGGACCAAAGTCTATAAAAGGGATTTTTGATTCAATAAATATATGGGCTAAATAGTTTGTATGAGTTATGGTTTTAAAACAAATAGTTTGGGCATTGGTTTGATAAAATTAAGTTTTATGTTTCTATTTAGTTATTTGTAGATATAAATAGTTTGGGTAAAGGGTTAAATTGTTTACTATTGGTATTGTACTACCATTTATGGGTTTAATATCTACAAAGTATATATATATATATATATATATATATATATATATATATATATATATATATATATATATATATATATATATATATATATTCAAATTAAAGCATATTGGGAATGAAAAAATATTTGGACTTGTATATGTTTGCAAAAACAAAAAGAGAATTTTATTTCTACAAACTGAGAAAAAGTACAAAGAGTACAATTGATTTCTGGGAAAGTACAACTATAGGAATCTAATCAGAAGACGATCACTTTATCCTTTGGACGATGTGATATCGAAGACACGAGCCTCTGGAGGATGCAACAGCACTTTAGCAGGAGATTATGATCATTCATGATGCTTTGAGACTGATTTGAAACTCTATTTATAGAGTTCTTGAAATAACTGTTGAGCAGTTATTCTGGGTTACGCGCACTTCAGGTTGCGCGCCTCCTGTTCACTTGTGCGAGCGGTTGCAATAACTGCTGTGAACACGTGGCATCGTTTAATTGAGATGCACGTGGTCGTGGGTAGTATAGTGGGCATGTTCTGCGAAGTTAGTGGCATGCGCGCCACATCCCTCTGCTCTGGATACTCTTTGATCACTTTGTGCGAGCTTCATCAGGTTGTGCGGGGACGCAAGCTAGCAACTTGTGCCTGGGTTCAACCTCGTGCACCCTGATACATTACGTGAACTACTAGCTGTCATCTTCAACTTGTGCCTAAGTACATCTTCGCGCACCCTGACACGTTGCGCAAACTGCTAGCTGTCATTAAATCTGACTAAATCTTCTTAAGCTTCGTGTTACACGAGATTCGAACGGATTCTCCTTGATATGCGTGTTGTCAGCTGTCAGGCAATGATGATGCCGTTACAGCTTCTCGAGGAAGTATGCCACATGGCACTCGTGCAACCTGTCTCTGCGTAACTTGATGTTGGCGCAACCTGATGATATGACTTCATGAGCGACGCAACTTGATTTTTAGCCTCTACAAGACCCCCTTCAAAGTTTTCGAAACTTAAAATACTTCAAAGTTTTGAAATACTTTGAATCTTGCTAGTTTTGTCTGGGTTGCGCTAGTCAACTCGAGCCCGATTCTTCAGCAAGGATTGCGTAACTATTTGGGCTATAAATAGCCGTACCCTTTGGGCCTTTCATTCTTTACACATAAAGTGATTTCTCAAAACCTTACCCTCTTCTCTTCTTCTCGAGCTTCTTCGACCAACGACGTGATTCCTCAAAACTCTATCTCTTCTTCCTCTAGACTCAGAAGCTTCTTCGACAACCCTAATGGCGCCCAGGAGATTCAATATTAAGAAAGGAAAAGGCTTCGCAAAGCTTCATCTTGCACTTCATTATGCAGAGAGCAGCGACGTGCGTGTCAGTACGTTCTGCCTTCACCACGACGAGAGATTGTCAACCCGGCCATAGAAGGTGAGCATTTTTATTATTGATCCATGTATCGATCGTATCAACCAAATCCTTTTTAGGGGGTCTTTGGTTTGATCTGTTCATCATGCGCCTTCTCTTTTTAAATTTCGGTTCACCTTCTGACTCACGCCACCCTTTTTAGGGTTTGGTTGTTGTCACTCACATAGTATTCAAACTGTGCTATACGATGTGGCGCACCAGAGATGTTGAGCTATATAGATGCGATGCAACACAGATGCTGCACCATGCAAAATATGGTGTAACATAGATGCTGCGCCATATAAAATGTAGTGCAACACAAATACTGTGCCATTTAAAATGTGGCGCACCATAGATGCTGCGCCATACAAAATATGGCGCAACACAGATGCTGCGCTATACAAAATGTGGCGCAACACAGATACTGCTCCAGATAAAATGTGACGCAACACAGATGCTGTGCAACATAGAAGTCTCGGCGCAACCTATAATTTTAGTATAGATTTGATCATTGCACTCTGTAAACTCACTAACTTCTTCTCGTTCACTTCTTGTAGGGAATTGGTTGGCAAGATTCTTCAGAACTGGTATCGGTGGTCTTGGATACTATGGAGCTGAACCACCTTGACACACACATCAGAGAGCTCAGAACACTTCATGTTTAAAAGGGCTTCCTCGAGATGGTAGGAAGGGCCTTTATACATGATAGTTGGATGGTGAGGACACAGAACTAGGAATCGTATCACAAGGGTGATCTAATTCTACTTCTCATGAAGGGTCATCTTTTTTCCACCAGTTGTATTGACAGCAGCTTGTCTTCGGGCTGCTATACTCTGTCGTTATCCTCTCGTCTTTCTGAAAAAGAAGACCAGAGTTGATTCTGTTTCCTTGCTCGCTGCTTCAGGTTGAGTCGACAAGGAACTGGCACCAACAAGAAGATCCAAAGATGTAATAGACCTCCATTTGTTATATTTAGAATGAAAATCTGAGATGTAGTAGAATTCCATTAAGATGTATCTATATTATTATTATTATTTTAAAGAAGGAATAAAGAATGATTTTTCTCTCCTTTATGACTTGATTTGATGTGATGAAATAGAAAATATCATTTTTCTATTGATGATCTTCAAGCCAGATGGGACTCAAAGACAGGGTATCATGTCTAAAAAGAGGATGTCTGTGATAATACGGATTTATCATAAAGATAAGGTATCTTTTAAAATAGCTGGGTTTTAGAAGACAGAATTGATGATTTGGATTGACTCCATAGGGGATTTTGAGTATTTATTATTTGTGGCTTTATTTACGAGAAAGTAAATAAACGATAATAAATATAGGCCTAAAACGATTAATGAGTGAACAAGCATGCCTTTTCAAGGAAAGGTCGCTTCGGTTCTCGAGACAAAGAATAAATGAAGACTTTTTCATGAGATGAAAGGAGATGAATGAACGAACATGCCTTTTTGAGAAAAGATCGCTTCGGTTCCCGTGATAGACTGTTTTGGCCTTTCAGTCTATAAATAGTATAGAACCTTTTTTTAGAATGTTATCCACACCTATCCTTTCATTGCAAATATCTTCCAAAGATGCACCCAAGGAGGCTGAGACCGTCCCAAAGATCGAAGCCGCTATCGACGCTCATTCCGACGAGCCTTCACCACCTATTCGGCCAGAAGTGGAAGAAAGCTCAGCTGTTCCTGAATCAAAATAGGACATTCTTGCCAAACTGGTGGAGCCTAGAAGTGCTACGGAGGAAGAAGATCTGAGGAAGGCTGCTTGTGAACTACTGGTGTCATCGGACAATAATGTCCTCGAGCTTCTTGTGAAATATGTTTTCAATCAAGAGGGCTCTGGTCCTCGTTAATTTTATGTATTTCCTTCTGTCTGAGTTATGCAATAAAAGGAATTTTATTTACATTTTGATTCTCTGTGTTGATATCTCTTTGTCTTTAAACATGATATTTCTTAAGAAATTTGCCATTAATGGGCATCATGGCGACTCGACCATCCATACCAGTCAATTGATAAGCTTTGTTGGAGAAAACTTTGCTTACAATGTAGGTTCCTTCCTACTTTGCTTCGAATTTGCCTTTGCTCATGTGCGTCATAGTCATAGGACGTCTGACAGTTAGAACTAGTTCTCCTTTCTGAAATGTTCGGACTTTGACTTTACAGTTGAAGGCTTTTGATAGACGAGCTTGGTATAACTCAATATGTTGTTGATCTAGGAGCCGTTTCTCGTCAAGCGCTTCAAGCTCCTGAAGTCTCAGACGATTATTATTTTCAGTTGTGAATTCATTGGCAATAGCAATCCTTAGAGAAAGGATCTAGATTTCCAATGGTAAGACGGCCTCACATCCGTATAATAAAAAGAAAAGGTGTGCAGCCTGTAGGAGTACGTATAGTAGTACGGTAAGCCCAAGACATTCTCCAAGCTTTCCACTCCAGTTCTGTTCGTTGGTAGAAACAAACTTCTTGAGGAGTTTGATGATGGTCTTGTTAAATGCTTCAACCAACCCGTTAGCTGCAGGATTGTAAGCTATAGAAGCAATATTATTGATCATGTTGTCATCGCAGAATCGAGTAAACTTCTGACTGATGAATTGTGGCCCATTATCATGAATGATTCTCCGAGCAACACCGAATCTGTAGATCATATGATGCTTAATAAAATTGATAACACTGCTTGTCTTGACCTTAGCTAGAGGTATAGCTTCAGCCCACTTTGAGAAATAATTAGTTATGGCCAATATGAACCGATGTCCTCGAGATGAGGGAGGGCTAATAGGACCAATGACATCCATGCCCAAGCTTCAAAGGGCCATTATGCTACTGTTAGGTGAAGAAATTCTGATGGTTGATGGATGAAGTCAGCATGGATTTGACATGCTCGGCACTTTCTTGCATACTCGATTGCATCAGATATCATTGAGGGCCAATAGTAGCCCATACGGCGAATACGATCCTGTAGTCTAGGACCAGGTTGATGTGCGCCACAAACACCATCATGAGCTTCACGAAGTATTTGTTTTGCTTCCTCTCCTACGAGATAGCGTAGGAGTAAGCCGTCAAATGTTCGTCGGTAGAGTGTCTTTGTAGCATAATTATAATAGAATCTGAGTAACTTTCGACGAATTGTTGTAGCCTCCTTAGGATCTTCGGGTAAGATATCATGGACCACGAAGTCTATGAAAGGAGTCCTCTAATCTTCACTGATAGTACAAACTTCAACCGTATTATTGAATTCCATGTTTGAGTTGTTGACTTCAATATTTAAGTTATTCTCGACGCAAAATAAATCTATATAACTGATGACGATCATTTATTGTCTTCTTACTGGAATTGCTAACACTGTTACAAGATTAGCGAGTGCATCAGCCTCTGTATTACATGCTCGGTGTACATGCTCGATGAAGAAGCCTTTGAATGAAGTAGCCATCATGATCGCTGCATCATGATATGGGACCAGATCTTGATGTCGAACTTTGTATGTGCCTCTAACTTGGTTGACAATCAGTTTGGAGTCTCCGTAAACTTCAAGATACTCAATATCTAATTGTTTATCCAATTGGAGACCAATGAGCAGAGAGTTGTATTCGGCCACATTATTAGAATACGACTCATCTAAAGAATAAGCTCTTTGAATAGCTAACTCTTCTAGTGAGACGAGGACATTTTCAACTCCAGCAACAATAATACCTTTTGGTCTGATTCTGGATGCACCATCAAAGAATAGACGCCATATAAGAATTTCTTCTGACACCATGTTGGACTCCAAAGTTTCATCTGAAATCTCATCGTAGAGTCTAGACGTTTCGGGAACTAGATGAGCTTCCAGAAAGTCAGCAAGGGCTTGACCTTTAACAGACTTTTGAGAAACATAAACCATATCATATTGTGCTAATAATATGGCGCATGTTGCAAGCCTAGAGTTGAGTGTACTAGCTTCTTCATCAGGACCGGAAAGGGTTAACTCTAGAAATAACATGAGTAGTTTGGCCAGTGATATAATGTCTCATCTTTTGAACAACAAACATCAAAGCTACACATTCTTTTTCTACTGGGGTGTATCGATGTTCAGCTCTAATCATTGTACGGCTAAGATAATAGATAGCCTATTCATGATCTTCGTTATTCTTCTGAGCTAATAAAGCACCTAGTGAATGGTCCATTGCTCGAACGTACATCAGGAAGGATATTCCTGAGACTGGAGGCACTAGAACTAGAGAGTTCATTAAGTACCGGTTTATGTCTTCAAATGCTAGCTGACATTCTTTAGTCCAAATAAAAGATACACCTTTCTTCATGAGTTGAGTAAACGGTCTACAACGTCCAGAGAGATTTGAGATAAATCTTCTGATGTACGCAAGCGGCCCCTGGAATCCTCATAGCACTTTTAGGTTGCATGGAGGACGCATCTCTTGAATGGCTTTGATCTTCTCGGGATCAACGTGTATACCTTTAGAGGTAATGATGAATCCGAGAAATTAGCCACTAGAGACTCCTAGGAATGACTTGGTGGGATTCATCTTAAGTTGATGCTAGCGCATTAGATCGAATATAGTTCTCAAGTCTTGAATGTGGTCTTCCTTTAGACAAATTTTGACAGCAATATCATCTACACAGCATTCAACTGTCTTTCGCAAATGATCATAGAAGATAGTACTCATAGCCCGCTGATAAGTTGTACCAGCGTTCTTAAGACCAAATGGTATAACAGTGTAGCAATAGACTCCAAGAGGAGTGCGAAAAGATGTATGTTTCTCATCTTCCAGATGTATCTTGATTTAATTATATCCTAAAAATCCATCCATAAATGATATACGTTCAAATCCGCAAGTATTGTCGATCATGACATCACTGATTGGAAGAGGAAATTTGTCTTTGGGACAAGCTTCATTAAGGTCTCTAAAGTCGATGCAGACTCGGACCTTCCTTATTTTCTTCAAAACTGGGACAACATTAGCCACCTAGTCCGGATATTGTTCTTCTCTGACAAAACCACATGCGATGAGTTTTTTGACTTCAGCTTCTATGGCATCCATCATGTCAGGTCGAAATTGATACTATTGCGGTTTGACTGGCTTCGTATTCGGCAGAATATTGTGCTTATGGGTAGCGATTTGAGGATCCAATCCTGGCATGTCTTCGTAGCTCCAAGCGAATACATCAATATATTCCCTAATAAGTTGGATCAGTTCTTGTTTATCTATTTCAGAGAGACTTTTGCTGACAAATATTGGTCTTGAGGAAGTTTCATCTCCAATGTCGACTTGAACCAACTGATCTTCGGTAGGTGGTTCACATTGCTCGAAGCAAAACTTCTATTGAGTATCCATCCTTTGTGCCCAAGGATCAGATTTAGAGACTTCGGCAAAACCTTCATCGTCTTCCGAGAATTCAGCAGTTGCCATATTGTAAGATAGAGTCACTCGATGGATGTGCCCTATACTGGTGTCTAAAACCCATAAAACAGAATCAGAAGAGTTAGATCGTTCTTCTTTTTCAGATTCGAAAGCTTCTTGAGTCGATATTGGCGAAGTATAACCCAGTCCCCGCTTCATTTTGCTGTAGTGTTGTTGTGATTTTCCTTTTGGAGCAAGAATACGAATAGGAGTTCGCCTTCCTTTACCACCATTGAGACCAGCTTTAAAATTATAGCCCATCTTTTGAATGATATCTTTTTATTGTTGACTATAATGATGTAGTTGAAGTCTTCTGTTATCATGATTTTCTTTTTCAATATCGGACATGATCTTCTGTTCTGTTCCTTTACTAAAAAGTATAGGAAGTTCATCTTTCTTTCTGGAGGGAACTAAGAAGAAGAAGTCCTGCATTGGTTCGAGCAATACTTCATTTTGGGAAGCTTGAACTGCTCCTATGGTAAGTGGTTCGAAGTTATCTAACATTGTTAAATAACATCGAGTATAATAAAAAAACACCAATTTACTGTAAAGGAGATGTTGTTTTATTGATTTGTACATCATCATTTATAACATGATTCTTAGCCTTAACAGAAGGCTTAGTAATGTTGATAACCAGAGGAGGAGAAGGAGGATTCTTAGCCTTATCAGAAGGCTTAGTAAGGTTGATAACCAGAGAAGGAGAAGGAGAAGGAGAAGGAGAAGGAGAAGGAGAAGGAGAAGGAGAAGGTGAAGGTTTGTTACGACGAAGGTCGATAACCAGAGCCTTAGAAGGGGTGATCTCCTTTTGTTCCCTTTCTACAGCAGTAGGCTGTTTGTTATGAGAGAAAAGATGTATAGTCAATGTCTGAGAAGAAGAGGGACGAATAGTACGTCCTTTGACGGGGATCATGAGAACGTCTTTTGAAGTATCTTTCTGATCTTCCTTACTATCCATCGCCAATACAACCTTCATGAACTCTTCCTTGTATATCCGAGAGTCAGTATAATATGCTTCAATGCCCCTGAAAGGATTTAGGTCGGCTACTTCCTTATGAACTTCTCCATTGACATCTATATATTTGAAGCATTGATGTAGAGTGGATGGTACAATGTTATGCTCATGCAGAAAGGGTCTTCCCAGCAAAGCATTATAAGAGCCATGATTATCGATCACGTAGAAAGTAACCTTTGTACGAAGATTGCCTATTTGAACCTTCAGACGAATCTTTCCCAGAGGTTTACTTCTTCCAGAATTGAATCCTAAGATTATCGTGATGGTTGTTGAAAGATTGTATACATAAATCTTTAATGCATCTAGTAGAGTCTTTGGCATGATGCTAAGTGCAGACCTAGGATCGATCAAAATGTGATCATCCTTCATAGTACCGACATATCCCGTGAAGTAGAGGGGTTGGTCATGATGATTATCTTCCAACAGCATATTATCTTGTGTAAAGGTGATGTTGGGTATCAGTTCCATCATACTATGACAATGAAGGCATGTTATAGGCTCTTCCTCTGTCTTCTTGAGAAATGTTAGACAAGTATCAGCTTACATCAAAACTTTACTCAACGTTTCTCGAGTTTCCTTCGAAAGAAGGAGTAGCTCAAAGATTGACAATCTTGCCGAGGTATTAGCCAGCTGAGCCAGTGTATCAAAGTTATACGGCTTCTCGAGTCCCAAAGTTGGAGTCTTCTTCAATACTTTATCAAAATGGACAGGCTATTTTCCTTTGTCGTCTGTCATAGATTTGGGAAGAGTTGGTTCTACTGGAGGTGATAAAGCTGATGGAACAATGACATCAGGAGAAGATGATGCTTGAGGAGCCTCCAGAGCTGGAGCAAGGTTTTCTTGACCTTCTGAATAGTCTTTTAGGTAAGGTTTTCCAGATCTGGTACCAGTTAAGGCTTCTTCTTCGGATACAGTTACGAAGGACACCATATTGCAACTCTTTGCCTGGATCTTGTTTCTGGAAGGTTTCTTCTGGCAAGATGAAGAGTTTGTCCATTAACCTAAACCAACCGAGATTGGTTGTAAAAAAGACATAGAGAAAGAGGTACAGGAGATCCCTTTCCATGGTTCAAACCAGAGGCCTTTTGTAGATCATATCCCATTTTTGTTATTAGTTCACGAGACTGTGGACTATACAGATAGAAAGTTGGTTGATATTTGGCTTCTGACTTTGACAATGTTGTCTCAGCAGGGGAAGAAGAAGAAGGATTATCTACTGCCGAGATGAAGGTAGCAGTTAGAGGTGGAAAACAATGTTCACCCGATAAATTATATGACATAATTTATATTTAGTGGCCTTCTTAGACTTGGTGGAGGAAGACGGTGTTTCGAAGTCAGCCACTAAATCTGGATAGATCTATATAATTTTTCCTTTATCAGTAGACAGAGGAACAAGACCATCAGTTCGTGCAGGTGGAAGATTAACAATCTCCAGAGTAGTTCTCAGGATGGGGATAACGCCGTTCTACATAAGTTGAGCCAAAAAATCTCTAAACTATAGAGAGACGACGTTAGCCGTTACAGTTTTCTTATCTTGTTGGAGAGTGATTGCACCGTAATTGACCATCTCCTGAATTTTACCCTTGAGCACATAGCATGCTCGAGTTGGATGTCCAATAAATCTGTGGTAAACACAATATTTAGGATGGTCAGTCTTACTAACTTCCTTTGGCCGTTTTGCTTCTGGCAGTTGAAGCTTATTGCTCTTGATCAGACAATCAAAGATACTCATGATATCATCTTCATCAAAAGAGTATTCTTCTTTTGGATGTGGTGCCCTTTGTGGTGGTGCTGTTGGGGTAGATGTTGGCTGACTTACATTGATAACTAGAGCTTCTTTGCCATTGAGATTAATAGCCAAAGTCTTCTTGCTCTTGCGATTGTTCTGAAGGCCACTATTATTTGGTGTAGCGTGTTCATTTTTGTCAAGATTAGGCATTTGAATACCTAATTGTTTGAATTTGTCAGCGCTCTCTTCTGCTGCTTTGGTGTTCACTATAAAGGAAGGCCAGTCCTGGAACTGTGTTGATCCCGTTTACATGTTGATTATAGGCAACATGTTTGATTTGCAAGTGTCTATAGTCAAAGCATCTGGAGTTCCGAGAGGCATTTTGAGTGCTTCACGACGGAATCGTTCAATTAAACCTTCAGTAGTTTCATTATGGCATTGTTTGATTTTGATGAGAGTAGACATAGTCATGTCATTGGTTCCCTCATAAAAATCGTTCCAAGAATATTTGTTTGAAGTCAGAGAAAGAGGTTATACAACCATTTGGTAAACTATGATACCTGTCATATGCTGCACTAGCTAAACAGTCGACAAATACTCTAGTAAGAAGAGCATCATTTGGTTGAAGTTGATCAGTCATTACTTCAAAGTGATTGAGGTATTGACTTGGAGATGTGCTGCCATCAAACAACATAATAGTAGAGGGTTTGTATTTAGGAGGAAATTGGACTTCTTTCCATTCTATGGGATAGGGCTGTTTGATCCCAAGCTTCTATAAGCCGTCTTTCTGTTTGAAAGCTTCGAATTGAGTACGTAAAAGTTTTACGGTCTTATTGGTATTTCCTGTTGATTGTGGAGCAGTGGATTAACTTGATATGTTAGGAGGGGGTACTGCATGATAAGTACCACCCCCGGCACCAGATTCACTTGGAATAGCCTGCACAGGAACGAAAGCAGTATGAGGAGACTGTACCCCCATATCAATATAGATGGGAGCTGATGTTGTTACAGGTTCTTGAGTCGGAACCAGATTCACAACCGGTGGAACTGTATGTTATGCCATAATCACAACATGCATGCCTGTCATCATCTCAGCTATTTTCTTCAAACTAGCCTCCAAAGCAGCAATTCTTTGCTCTTGATTGTTAGAACTGGAGGCATCTTGATCTTCTGTGGCGACATAAGCAATCACTTCTCTAGCTATTGAAGACGAGCTAGTAGAAAAGATGGTCTTTCCGGAACTTTCACTATCAGTATCAAAGTCATATAAGGAATAACCCCCAGAATAAGTGATAGGGGTATCCTATTGACTAAGAGAATCTTGGTTGGAAGGAAGATTCCTTTGACCGATTGTGTCTCGACTTCTTGATCTAGTATATTGGTATACTCCTTCGCTGGATTCATGAATCCGATCTAAGTATTGTTGACTGGAATTGCTGGATGCATTACATCTTGGACGTTTTCCACCCCTAGTGCTTCGAGATGCCATGTTGACAGAAACATAGAGTAGTTCATCTTCGTCTACTAGAATAGGTTCATGAGTCTGAACATAGTTCAAACGGGCAAAGACAGACCATTTAGCTGACTAACAGCAACAGTTGATGACAACTTCATAGTGGTGATTACAATGATGTTATTGCTGTTGGACACCGCTGGACGGGATGGATTTGCAACCTTTCGCTTCTGTATCAAGAGTTCACGGAGATCACTAACAGGACGAGAAGAAGTTGCAGAAATGTTATCCTTGACGATATTCGGGATATGGTTCCTATTCTTAAGGTGTCCCGTACCTTGAGTATACAAAGACGTGCTAAGCTGGTTAGCATAAGTCATAGGATTTTTCACCACAGAATTCTTCTTCTGGTGCAAGTTAGCAACTGGTGCAGGTTACGCTTGATACTTTTTGTATTTTCCCGAGGTTGACTCTAATTGGCACATGTTGATATAGGTGCACAAGTCTGACAGGGGTGCTACTTGTGCATCTACTTGAGATACTAGCACTTTGTCTTGTCGGGATTGAGATACGTAGGATCGGTAGATCTTGCCCTGACCTCTTTGGAGTAGGCATAATACCCTTTTGCGTGGAAAGTTCATTCTGAATAGAACACATTTTCCTGACAGAGATTTGGTTGTCTCTGTTAAGGAGAGTAGGATTTCTATCTGAATCCACTTTTGTACTAAGAGGTGCAAAAGCACAATCAATAGTACTTTCCACACAGTCAACGACTCGAGCAGAATGAGGAAAAGCCAAAGAGCGTTTCCTTGATTTAATAATTTCCCAGTAAGTTTCTGACTTGATGACGACGAAGGAACTACTAAACAGTGTTTCCCTTTAGGTTGCACCAACGCAGAAATATGCGCAGGTTGCGCCAGAGCAGGAATAGGCACAGGTTGCGTCAGTGCAGAAATGTCACGACCCTCACCCGCTTTTCGGATACGAGACGTGTCCAAGCCAGCCTATGCCGCAGAGTCGACGGTAGAACGCTGTCACGGCCATGATGCTCAAAATCACAAAATAACAACTTTATTGTTCATTCACATTTCTAAGATTTATTACAACAATTACAAGATTTATATTGGAAAGAAAATACAATGTTCTTACACATTTAATAAAAATAATACCACTGCTGTCTATTTCTAAGTTTATGTCTGCAATTACACCCGTATCTCCCAAAGCTAAATGAATCTACGACTAACCTGAAAAATGTTGGTTTCCAGTCAGAAATGGAACAAGCACACAAACCGACGACAATGCGAGAACACAATAGAATTAACAAGACATGAAAATAATATATGAGAGATGAAAACTAGAAAGTAACTGATGACACGGCAAGCGGTGGAGAAGACAAGGAAAACAAATAAAATACAACTATCTATGTGAATTGAAATATCCGTTTCGACATGTGAACGGCTAGGGGTAAATCCGGCACCTGCACGTGTCGTGTGTAGATGCTATTATTCACGAATAGACATCATGGGAATAGTTCTGGGTAGTCCACATGTCTACTAAGATATTTTCCCTCCCGACTACTCCGTGTGGCGAGCGTGTCAACAAGCAGCAAGACATGTATAAACATGATATGTATAGACAACTATGAATCGAAAAGCAATCAAAAAGTGTACTTGCCTGTGGTCCTTTGCTGGTAAAACAACCATCTTGTTTGGTCCAACGTAGTTCGATTAGCCTAGGGTCGATATGGAGTAGTCAGAATTACAATAATAGGAATGTACCACTAGTCACGGACAATATTGGATTTCCAAAGAGAATTAGTATAAATAAACAAATTATTTTAGAAGTTATCACCGTATCTCGTATTTTAGAAAGTAATTGAAATTATATCTATACCTAGAGGCCCAACTATACTCTAAAAAAATATAAAGTTAGTTTTTAGAATATACATGCATAGCATAGTATGTAGTCAAAATCATTTAGGAATATATATATATATATATTTGTTTTACAATACTTACATAAATCTCTTTTTATGGAAAAGAACCCACAATTAACATAGCTCCAAAGCCTAATATTTAATAAGTTTATATATATAGCACTTTAGTGTTTTAAGCCCAATAATGTATTAGCCTTAATATTTTTAAACTTAATATGTTTGAAAATCAAACCCAAGTACCTATTTTAGATTATATCTATATGTATATAGTCCCAAAAGTAATAAATGGCCCACAATCAAAAACCCATATATAACCCAAAATATAATATATATAATTATTATAAACTTAGCCCATAAATGATATATATATATATATATATATATATATATATATATATATATATATATATATATATATATATATTCTATTTTTTAATGGTAAATCATGAACATAATATTAAAAAAAAATATATATAAAAAAAAAATATATATATATAAACTATTTTTTAGTGGTAAATCATGAACATAATATTATTTAAACTATTTAATGAAAACCCAAATCTATGCATACGAAACCAGGCCCATTTATTATTAATAAGGCTCTCTTGTTTTAAATCCCTAGTAAAATAGACCAATGTTAACCCATTATTAAACCACGCAAAATATATTTATCCCAAAAAAACCAAACGTTATATAAGCCCATAAATGATAAAAGCCCAATTGTTTAGGCCCATTTACATAACCATTTCACTACTCTCTCCACATAATCATTGGAAGAGAAACAGAGAGAGAGAGTGATGGAGAAATTGGGACTTACAGAGGGTTCGGCCGGCGGCGTGCTATAAGAGGAGGGCGGTGACATGCCGAAGAGCCAACGATGGTCCGGATCGCCGCTTGAGGCGGTGAGGGAAGGGTGGCGTCGGCTCGAAGATGGCAAGAATGCTGCGAATTCGGCCGGCGGTGCTAGGGCAGAGAAGTTCCTGTGGCTGGAGGGCGGTGTCGCGGTGGTCAGCTCCAGGACGGGAGCGGCTCGCGGAGAAAATCGGAGGAGTGGCACTCCGGTCGCTTGACGGCGAATACCTGGAGGTACGGCGGTTGGAAACGTCGGGATCGACTTGGATGCCGGAGGGGCTCGGCACTGGAAGGGAGCGGCCATGGCGGACGGCACCGGCTCGAGCTTACGGCGGCTAAGGGGCTCGGCTGCCAGGGCTGAGGGGACTCAGGCGGCGCTCCGCGGTTTAGACACCAGTGGCTCAGGGCGGAGTGGCCTCGCCGGACGGAGCGATGGTTTGCGGCTCATGGCGGAGATGCTGCGGCGGGAAAGCTCACCGATCTCGGTCCGATGGGGGAGCGGCTCAGAAAAATAGAGGCACGGGGTCGTGCGGCCTCGTCAGTGTTGCCCCGACACAGATCTGGGTCACCCGAGGCACCAAGGAGCGGTCTGTGGCACGTGGAGGAGCCAAGATCGATGTCGAGCGGTGCGGGCTTGGCGGAGGTCCAGATCCGTGGGGATGCAAACGACGTGCGGCTAGGCCTTGTCGATGCCGGGCCGTGCTGCACACATTCGCGGGTCTGGGTCACACGGAACGGAGCTACGACGGTCCACGGGTCGGTGGGGATCACCGGTGGAGATGCGACGAGGAGGAGCTTCGACGAGGTTAGGTTTTGATTTTGGGTTGTTGGCTTGAGTCGGATGTTTGGAAGGCTGTAATGTTGTTTATGGAGGGTTGTTCGCGTCGGACGCGATGATGGTGTTCTGTGGTTTGGCGGTCGTGTCCGAGAGTTGGAGACGAAATTTGTACTGTGATGTAATGAGCTAGACACACAGAGATGAAGGGATAGATGTGGACACGGATATCACGACCAAAATAAGTCATATCAGCGACGTATTTAGCGACTCCAAGATAAAATGTCGCTAATATTTACGGGTTTAGCGACGTTTATCTCAGACGTCGCTGTTTGTCGCCAAAAGCGACTAATAGCGACGTCTAGCGGCTATAATTTGTTAAATGGAAATCTACTTCGCAAGTTCGTCGGTACACGTCGCTGATATAGCGAAGTGTGGCGACGCATTATAAGTAGCGTCGTCGTTTATTAAATATCAGCGACGTTTAGAGACGGCAGAGAAGGACGTCGCTAAATGTTTCATATAAGCGGCGAGGGTTTCCTTTTCGATCATTCACAAATTCTCCCCCCCCAATTTTTTGCGCGCTCCTCCTCCGCGACGCTCCTCCGGCGATTTCCCTCCACTGGCCTCCTCTTCCGCCGTGCTCCTCCGGCGATCTCCCTCCTCTGGCCTCCTCCTTCTCCTCCTCCTCCTTCCTCAGGTAGCTCCTCCTCAGGTAATTCTTCCCTGTCCCCGCTTCCCAGTTTCTCCTCGTCTTCTAGCTCTCTCTCTCGCTTCTAGTTCGTGTCCACGAGAGCGTGGACTCGCTGCGGAGGACACGAGACTCACAGTGGACTCGCTGCGGGGGACACGAGGGCGTGGACTCGCTTCTAGTTCGTGTGATACCTATTTTGTTGGTTTGGACACGTCATGTCCCACCGTGTGGATACGAGACTCACAGTGTGACACCTATATACTGATACTGGGAGTTTTTTGGGCATATCAACTGTCAATTTGATGTTTTGCTTGGATTCGAATTCTAATTTAGGGTTCGAGCCCTATTTACTGATACTGGGAGTTTTTTTGGCATTTTTATGGTTTTGAAATGATGAATAAATTGACTAATAATTATTATCGAGCCCTATAAAATTTTAGCTATGTCACGAAGGATGGATACTAATCCTGTGAATGAGTTTTCTCCTAAGTATTCTCGACAGTTGAGTATGATTTAGCTCACTGACATTACTGAAATATGGAATGATTAGTGTAGGGTATGTTGGTCAGGTTTTGGCAGAGTTGGGATATGATAGTATGCATGTTACAATTAACAAGGAATGATGTTGACACCAAATGTAGTACGACAGGTTACTTGAGTAACCTGGAATGTTTTACCTACTGAAACAAATGGTTTGGGCAAGGGTGTGTATAGGTTTGTCATCAGATGGTATGGGATTTTGCCTACCAAGTTCTGAACAGCAGTCCAGGCTGCCTGCTTAGTTGAAAGTCTTAATTAGACTTTCTGTTCAGTACCCTTTCTGAATAGCAGTCCAGTATTTAAGACTAGTTTGATTTGTATAATTTAATGTTAAAGGCAGATAGGTAGGTCCGGTATGAGAGACTGGATACCTAGGTAGAAATACACCTACAGCCATTCGACTGGCGAGGTAGAATGTCAGGCATTGTGGAAAAATGGTGAGATACACCAAGTCAGACACTGTCCCTACAGCCATTCGACTGGCGAGGTAGAAATCTATGTACGACATTTTCTATAAGGACTTTACATTAATCTACGGTACAACATCGTGATCAGGACATAGTCCCTGCAGCCATTCGATTGGCGAGGCAGAAACTATGTAGCCGTAGATAAAGTTGACTGTCCTCCGACCCTTATCCCTCGGCAATGATGATACGACAACCTATCACTATATCTTATATAGTAGTAGATGATGTCTTAGTATTACATTATGTGAGTTCATCTTGATTCTGTTACATTCTTCAGATACTATATACGATAAGAACATATACTACACCATATGTACAGAACATAGATGATTCACACTAATGTATGCTAGAATGAATCTTGGGTTGTGTTCTGAGCCATCCGTTCTCACACTTGGCAAAAAATTGAATTTTTTATACTTTATCTGCTTTCGAAAATGTACTCAAATTACATGATGGTTCCTTTAGTTAGCTTGTTTATGTTACAATTATATTATTTGTGAATATCGATCTTACCAGAAGGCACCCATGACCCGAGGAGCAGCACATCGTTTGAGGGAAACAGTGAATGGTGAGGTGGCTCCTCCTACAGTTAAGGAGGAAGTGGCACCGGTTGCTAGTGAGACCGAGAGTTCTATTCATCCAGCACCGGTAGCTAGTGAGACCGGGAGTTCTATTCATGCAGCACTTGCAAGGGACTACATCTCTCCTTACGCCAAAGATCCCACTTTTTTGAGGTGGTTGCGTGATCGTATCACTGAGCGTTTGCGTGAGCTGCGTGGTTCTCATTAGCTATTAGTACTTATTTGTATTGGACAATTTGTATTGGGTTGTTTTTGTATTAGACTATTTGTATTGGACTACATATATGAATTAGTGCTGTGTCAATCTCTGGATTGTATTGGTACTACGATCCTCATCCCTCGGCAATGATGATACGACAACAAACCAGAGAGGATACTCAGAGAGATCCATCTGAGTAGGACGTATACTCTGAGAGATCACCTTTACAAGTATGATATCAGTAGTGGGATTGAGTGTGTATGTCCTACTCAGATGGGTCTCTCACCGTTACTATTTTTTTCTGACAGCATGGTGGATGTGCTCCGTCAACAGATTCTTGCTCCGAGCCAAAACTTTACCCCGGAGCTCAAGTGGACATCCTTCGTGTAGAGCTCGAATGAGAGGTTCCTGACAGCATGGTGGTCTCTTTTGTCAAAGTATCCGTGCTCATCACACATTGGTTGTAGGACGAGCATGGATACTTTAACAAAGGAGACCACCATGCTGTCAGGAACCTCTCACTCGAGCTCTACACGAAGGATGTCCAGTTGAGCTTTGGGACAAAGTTTTGGCTCGGAGCAAGAATCTGTTGACGGAGCACATCCACCATGCTGTCAGAAAAAATAGTAACGGTGAGAGACCTATCTGAGTAGGACGTACACACTCAATCCCACTACTGATATCATTCTTGTAAAGGTGATCTTTCAGAGTATACGTCCTACTCAGATGGATCTATCAGAGTATCATCTCCGGTTGGGTTGTGTTCTGAGCCATCCGTTCTCACACTTAAAATATATATGAATTAGAACTGTGTTTTGTATTTTCGGCGAATCCAGGGATTTGATTCTGTATTTTGTATTTTGGTTTCTGTATTTTGGCTCCAGCTCTATTTGTATTAATCTACGGTACGACATGGTGATCAGGACATAGTCCCTGCAGCCATTCGACTAGCGAGGCAGAAACTATGTAGCCGTAGATAAAGTTGACTGTCCTCCGACCCTCATCCCTCGAAAATAATGATACGACAACCTATCACTATATCTTATATAGTAGTAGATGATGTTCCTGACAGCATGGTGGTCTCTTTTGTCAAAGTATCCTTTGTCGTTCCAGATGGTATTCTTGAGGATGTCGAATATTTCGCCTTCCTTTAACGACCATGCTGCCTTTCTCTTCGACGTAGTCGGCCTCACTTCATCTGCCCCCTTCCCTGTCCCTCTCGTTATATCCCGAACCTCTTCCTCTATGCCATCAAAATCAGAATCCTCGACTCTCTTTCGCGTCTTGGATATTGACCCAGCTTCCAATCTCTTATTTCCCTCCGGGTCCACTCTACTCCCAATCTCTTCCTCTTTTATACACGGATCTACAGAATCAATACCATCCAAGGAAGGTAAAACTGAATCAACATTATCTTCCGGATCGTCCTCATCAAGGCATAACGGGTTGCTCAGCGTGTCCAGCTTCTTCAACTTCTCGTTGGCTGCAGAGTCGAAATGGGAACGGGTCCTCTTTGCCGGCCCGGAGCTCTGACTCGTACTCGTCGCCTCGCTACCGATTTTCTCTCATCCTTTGACGCGGGTCATAAGAAAAGAAATTTTGTACCTCTTCTTCACATAAACATCATTGCCGCCTTGTACTCGAGCCTTCTTGTCTGTGACGCTATCCAACTTCTCGGTGCCTACATTGTCACTCGAATCTCCCATTCGACTCGTATCGTCCTCTTCTTCGCCTGTCTTTTCGCTCCCTGTCTTACAATCATCTGCTATCACCGCCGACTCATTCGACTCCTTCTCCGATGACTTCGAGGAGGAGGAGGAGGAGGAGGAGGAAGACTCGGAGAAGGAGTCGAATGAGTCGACGGTGATAGCAGATGATTGCAAGACAGGGAGCGAAAAGGCAGACAAAGAAGAGGACGATACGAGTCGAAGGGGAGATTCGAGTGACAGTATAGGCACCGAGAAGTTGGATAGCGTCACAGACGAGGAGGCTCGAGTACAAGACGACAATGATGTTTATGTGAAGAAGAGGTACAAATTTTCTTTTCTTATGACCCGCGTCAGAGGAGAAGAGAAAATCGGTAGCGAGGCGACGAGTGCGAGTCAGAGCTTCGGGCCGGCAAAGAGGACCCGTTCCCATTTCGACTCTGCAGCCAGCGAGAAGTTGAAGAAGCTGGGCATGCTGAGCACGTTATGCCTTGATGAGGACGATCCGGAAGACAATGCTGATCAAGCATCTTCCTTCTCCTCTCCTGCCGGCTGTGCTGCTTTCCCCTCCTTTTTCTGCCCACTTCTTCTCCCCCGACTCTACACTTGAGGTGGATATCATATGTGGCTGAGAGAGTCAAATAAGAAGAAGGGAAGTAGGGAGGAGCAGATGGGTCCAGAGCCATGGTGGAGGAGAGGAGAAGGAAGATGCTTGATCAGAACTTGAGGTAAAAAAGTTGTGACGTTGATAGCGTGAGAGAGGGAGGGAAGTGGCTGCATGTCTTTGGCTCACTCGAGCGGTATTTGTCCTCCGACCCTCATCCCTCGGCAATGATGATACGACAACCTATCACTATATCTTATATAGTAGTAGATGATGTCTTAGTATTACATTATGTGAGTTCATCTTGATTCTGTTACATTCTTCAGATACTAGATACGATAAGAACATATACTACACCATATGTACAGAACATAGATGATTCACACTAATGTATGCTAGAATAAATTTTGGGTTGTGTTCTGAGCCATTCGTTCCCATACTTGGCAATTAAGTTGTGGACCATTATGTTTGACATTGTTGTTACAAATTTTCATATATCTGTGTTGATTGATGAGATTGTGTTTCAAACGTGTTCATGATTGTGTGTATCTGTATTGTTTGATACTGTGTTCGTGATACACACCGTCGTTGTTGTAACAAATGGTGTAGGGGATGCTGCAAATGCTGCAAATGCTGTAGGGGATGCTGCAAATGCTGTATTTTTTTTTCAAGATTAGCGACGTTCAGCGACTCTCAGCGACGTCCAGAGCCATGGTGGAGGAGAGGAGAAGGAAGATGCCTTTGGCTGAGAGATTCAAATAAGAAGAAGGGAAGTAGGGAGGAGCAGATGGGTCCAGAGCCATGGTGGAGGAGAGGAGAAGGAAGATGCTTGATCAGAACTTGAGGTAGAAAAGTTGTGACGTTGATAGCGTGAGAGAGGGAGTGAAGTGGCTGCATGCCTTTGGCTCACTCGAGCGGTATTTGTCCTCCGACCCTCATCCCTCGGCAATGATGATACGACAACCTATCACTATATCTTATATAGTAGTAGATGATGTCTTAGTATTATATTATGTGAGTTCATCTTGATTCTGTTACATTCTTCAGATACTAGATACGATAAGAACATATACTACACCATATGTACAGAACATAGATAATTTACACTAATGTATGCTAGAATGAATTTTGGGTTGTGTTCTGAGCCATTCGTTCCCATACTTGGAAATTAAGTTGTGGACCATTATGTTTGACATTGTTGTTATAAATTTTCATATATCTGTGTTGATTGATGAGATTGTGTTTCAAACGTGTTCGTGATTGTGTGTATCTGTGTTGTTTGATACTGTGTTCGTGATACACACCGTCGTTGTTGTAACAAATGGTGTAGGGGATGCTGCAAATGCTGCAGGGGATGCTGCAAATGCTGTATTTTTTATTTTTTTTCAAGATTAGCGACATTTAGCGACTCTCAGCGACATCCAGCGACGACGTTAACATCGCCAAGTAAGTATCACAACGTCGCTAACTGTGATGAATACCGTCGTTGATCGTCACTAAACGTCGCTACGTAAGACGTCGCTAATCGTCGCTATATATCGGTACTATAGCGACGTACCAAAGTCGCAGAACGTCGCTATTTAGCTCTCAAGCCAGGTCAGCATCGATGCATGTCAAGTCGCTCAACGTCGCTAGGTTACATCGGTAAATGATGACGTTTTATGTCGCTGGTCGTCGCTGAATTAGCGACGTGGCAGCGTCGCTAAATGTCGTCGCAATAGCGACGTATTGCGACGTTTTGTGGTTTAGCGACTAGGTTAATCGCGACTACTTGCAAACGTCGCTAAATACGTCGCTAATCGATATTAGCGACGTTTTTTCCCTATTTAGCGACGTCCTGAGGCGTCGCTGATTTAACAGATTTTAGTAGTGTACGGACACCCGAGGACGGTCCCGGCTGACACAAAGAAGATATTTGACTAGACACAGACACGACGACACGGCTATATTCATTATGATGATAGCGGTTGGTTGGCTGGCAGGTTATGGTGAAGGTGACGGTGATGGTTTTGGTGGCGAGGGTGCTTGTGTATGGCCGGGATGATGGTGGTTTGTATAATTTTTGTGGCGGCTTGGAGTTGTGTTGAGAATTGTTTGGACGTGGAAAACTAGTTCTCCTTAAATAGGAGATGAATCTTCTAGTAGGATAAGGTCTATAAGTCCTAGTAGATAAGTCTCCGCTTTAATTTAAATCAAATAAATAAATTTAAATCAAAACCCATTAGTAGATAATAACATATTAATTTAAATCAATCATTAATATAATCAAAATCCTTTAAATGATCTCAAATAATAATTTAAGATAATTCTCAATGTTATAAAATAATTTAAATTCTAATAGAAAAATCTTTGCACAAACTAAAATGGGATTTAAATACAAATTGATCGAATCGCAATACTATAAACGATTGCTATAAAAATATAAAATATTATTCTATATTTTTAAATAATTTGAATCATATGAATACAAATCAAACTTAGATAAGCGATCAACATAATTTTGAAATATGATTTAATGCTATCACATAGTTTAAATCAAACAATTCAAATCAAATTAAGTAACTGATTACTATAACAATTCAAAAATAATATTTGGCAATCATATTTTTATTACTCAAAAAAATCATATCTAAAATGTTTTAATAAATCTTTTTATTGAATAAAATTTATTTATGATATCCAAGATCATTTTTCAAAATAAATATTTTGAAAGCCTAATAATTTAAATCCGAATATTTTGTAATGCTAATAATAAGATTTCAAGAATAATTATTCTAGGAAAAGTAAATGGTAATCGCCATCATAAATTCTAATTAGTTTTTGAACACAAAAATAATGGCAAATATCTTATACTAGGAGATAAAGTATAATTTTTATTTTTCGAAAATGAATTAAAATAAAAGAAATTTCAAAGATCCGGGAAGAGGGGTTACAAATCTACCCACCTTAGAAATAAATTCATCCTCGAATTTAAAAATAATTAGGATAGCATAAAAAATAATATATTATAATGGAAAAGCATTTCTCAATTTAATAGAACAAGGGTTTTTATTAGTCGAGAAGGATGAGATTGAAGAGGAACGATAAATATGGTTTGGCCTGATCCAATTACAGTCAACATGGTCTAGTTACGACTGAATTTTCTAAAGAATGATGAAGGTTCTAGATGCAATCTAAACAAGGCTATAGTCTCATAGATGTAAGTTAAGATACAGTCACGATTAAGGTTAATCATCAAGTCATCCATGCATGATAAAATTAGAAAGTTGGCACGAGCATAAACAAGGTCAAAATAGTTATGACTATAGTTGGAATGAAAGTATAACCTTAGCTACGATTTAGTTGAAATTATCGGCACAGATATAGTTTAGTCTTGATAAAATAGTTTAATATCGATCAAAATTGAAATCATCTGGGTACGAACAATTAGTTAAACGAAATTATTTAGGCACGATCCTATAATCGAATTCTAGGATGGCAGGCGAATCAGCACGATCAAAATCGTTCTAACACGATCGATTATGTAGGCATGATCATAGAATCAAACCTAGGAAAGGATACAAATTTGACTCGATCGAAATATAATAAAAGGAGTCTAGTTATGGTCTAAATTGTTCAAGGATGATCCAATCCAAAAATGCTTAAAATATTTATCCACAATTATTTAGGCACGAGTTTAGAATCAAAATCTAGATAGGTTTAGGAATCCATCGAAAGTATATTAAAGGATGACAATCTGAAAAATAGAAGGATAAGAAAGGAAGGGAGAGTTACCGGTTTATTGAGAAGATTGTGACCAGGAATAAGCGCAAATCAATTTAAAAACTTAATAGTTATTTGCTAATAAGACATAGTCTCTATGGTATTTGAAACTCGTAAACATGATCGAAGTTATTTTACCGAGAATTTATGCCTCGCCAATGTACAGCTAGCTGCAATAAACTCTTGATTCCATAACTCAAGCAAGGATACGGTAACGAATACCCTATCAACTCTGTCCAATCTGGACATAACAGCTTAAAGACGAAGATAGGGCGATCAAGATATAGCTTTGACAACATTCGATAACTTATACTTACTCAAGATTACTTCAACTTAGGGATCATGCCTTGCCAGTACGCTGCTGGCTGCAATGAACCCACAGTCTCCATAAGTCAAATAAGTGGCAACAGTGCGCGACTGTCTGCCATCATAAGTCATCAAAATTATCCCAACTATATCCTCCAAGAATATCAAAGGAGTTTAAAAAAGTGCAAGCATCTGTTCTTCAAGTATAAGATTCAGCTTCTTGAAAAGAAAAACAATTGATTAGGAAGGATGATGATCGAAGTCGAAATAAGTAAAAATCTTTTAATCCTTATTTTACGGATATTCAATATTCAACGATTGAGAGGAACCACTAAACAGTGTTTTCCTTTAGGTTGCACCAATGTAGAAATATGCGCAGGTTGCGCTAGAGCAGGAATAGGCACAGGTTGTGCCAGTGCAGAAATATGCGCAAGTTACGCCGGAGCAGGCACAGGTTGCGCCAGGGAAAAAAAAGGCTAAAGAGCGCGTTCCTTTATTTTGTCCAGCAGTGTGTCGAGATGAAGTCTTCTTCGAATTCAGAATTGGAGAAGTGGAGGGGTTAGCCAAAAGTCTGTTTCCCTTAGGTTGCACCAGGGCAGTAATGTGCGCAGATTGTGCCACAGCAGGAATAGGTATAGGTTGCTCCTTAGAGGAAAAGGCCAAAGGGCACTTTTCTTTGTTTTGGACAGCAGTGTATCGAGACAAAGTCTCCTATAGTTTCAGAATCGGAGAAGTAGAGGAGTTAGCCAAAAGGATGTTTTCCTTAGGTTGGGCCAGGGTAGTAATATGCACAAGTTGTGTCGAAGCAGCTGGTTGTACCGTCGAGGACTTAGGAGTCCAGACAGAGCGCGTCTTGCTCTTAACAGTGGCAGTAGTGCACTTGGCACCCCTAGTATTGATCATGTCCTCATAGGCTGTCTGGTCGAATTGAACGATCAGGGCCTTCTGCGTTTTGTCAATCGACGCGGTATAACATTGAGTTGTCACTTTTTCGTCGGAGGAGAAAGTCGTCCCCAGCAGAGACTCTATTTTGTTTGCAAAAACAAAAAGAAAAAATTATATTTCTACAAACTGAAAAAAATTACAAAGAGTACAATTGATTTCTGGGGAAGTACAACTATAGGAATCTGATCAGAAGATGACCACTTTATCTCTTGGATGATGTGATATCGAAGACACGAACCTCTGGAGTATGCAACAGCACCTTAGCAGGAGATTATGATCATTCGTGATGCTTTGAGACTGATTTGAAACTATATTTATAGAGTTCTTGAAATAACTGTTTAGCAGTTATTCTGGGTTGTGCGCACTTCAGGTTGCGCGCCTCTTGTTCACTTGCGCGAGCGGTTGCACTAACTACTATGGACGTATGGTGTAGCCACCCTTCCCAAAAAATTTTGAAATATTTTTTATTTTAAGTGGTGATTTTAGATTGTTATAAATAATTAATTAGTTAATTATTACGGTAGATGACTTTAGTCATGGTTAGGAATTGGAGTACAAGGCGACTAGGAATCGTGGCACGGATAGTGCAGTGGCGTGCCTTGACTAGTGTATTAGCCATGCTAAGGGAGACCTGTCCATAAGTTTGTCCTAATTAGGAAAACCAGGCCAAGTTGCGAGACAATCCCTATAAATGGTTTAATTAGTTATTTATTAATAATTTGACTTTTAGGAAATTCGGTTATACCAAACTAGTCCGGACTGGACCCGAACCGAGCCCAAGCTCGTGAAGGCTTATAATGAGTCCTAAGACGTCCATACTGTATATACATATATCTGGTATCTTATTTTGTCTAGTGAGTGATTATATATATATATATATATATATATATATATATATATATATATATATATATATATATATAAAATATATATATATATATATATATATATATATATATATATATATAAAATAAATATATATATATATATATATATATATATATATATATATATATATATATACGAGCTCTCGTCTCCCTTGAGAGGAGCGTCGCGCCTGTGAACCCTAATCTTCCACCGACTCCGGCTTGGCCTCTGGCCGGGCCGGCGTCACCCACACGATCGGATCGCTTGACCGTCGTGTTTCACTTTTGAGGATTCATGGCGTCGAAGACTTTCGTAGAGGTGGTTGGGGTGGCCTCGGCGCCGCAGTCAATCTCTATCTGTGCTTCTTCGTTTTTGAAGGGGGTCCCTATCGTCTCCTTTTCGAAGGATGATGAACAGATCTTAGTCCATCCTTTCAAGTTTGCTCTGATCGGGAAATTGTCTCATGCTCGGCCTTCGATCGACATGATCTGGAAAGCTCTTATGGGTTTCCAGTTTGCTGGAGACGTGAAGGTTGGGGTGATCGACCCTAAATACATTATTATTCGGCCTATCCTTGAGGTAGACTTTCTCCGACTCAGGGCCAGGGAGACGTGGTATGTATCGCGAGCTCCGATATCGCGTGTTTCGTTGGTCTAAGGACTTCTGTTGCTCACATGAATCGCCTTTGGCCCCAACGTGGGTTTCCTTGCCTGGTCTCCCTCATCAGCTGTTTGCCAAAAATGCTTTGTTCTCTATTATTCTCAGTATTGGTACTCCCCTCAAGCTTGATAGAGTTATGGAAGAATTTTCTAGGCCCAGTACTGCAAGAGTTTTTGTTAAAGTAGATGCAAGTAAGCCCCTACCGCCGATGGTGTGCATAAATTTGCCTAACGGCGGGACAATTTTACAGAAAATTGAGTACGAAAATATTCCGAAGTACTGCTCGATCTGCAAACACCAAGGACACATGCGGGACTCATGCAAATACCATACGCCAAATAAAGCAAACCCCCCTCAAAAGAAGAATAAAGAGATAATGGTTACGGTCATCAATAACTCCCCTAGTGGTAATCTTGTTGCTGCTCAGGGAGAGACTTCTAATTAGGCCATTAACGCGGCTGACATTAATATTACTGCTGAACAGGGAGAGACTTTGAATCAGGCCATTAATGAGACTGACATTAATTCTCAACCGCCAGAGGTTATTCGGTTGGCTACCTCAGCAGATGGGGAGCCTGTAATTGGAGGCTCGATTCCCGAACAAGGAATTATTCCTCCTGCAGCCTGTAATTGGAGGCTCGATTCCCGAACAAGGAATTATTCCTCCTGCAGCCATTAATCCACACCTCAACTCTTCTCCCCCTCCCCTCATCTATTAACGCTGCCTCCACTCAGCCCAGCTCCACATCCTTCTGCAAACCCTTCCAACACTGAGCAAGCGGATCCTCTAGAGGAAGGCGAGTTCCGCTCGTGGACGGATGAAGTTGACGCTGCTGATCGGCATCCCGAAGAGGAAGTGATTGAGAGACCACTTGTTGACGTTGCTGCACCAGTCGGAGAGGCTACGAAGGTGGTGACGGATCAGGAAGGCCTCAACCCAGGTGAGATGATCCCCACGCAAGAGACTCAACCTTCTAGACCCCTAGCTCCCCAAGGCGGCCAAAAGAAAAAGAAAGTTGCACCCCCCGCATTGCCTCGCATTCTTCGATCCTCATTTAAGGTCATTAACACTCAGCCCTCATCCTCCTCTAATGATTAAACTTCTCTGTTGGAATATTCGGGGGATTGCCAATCCGATGACTTTTAAAAGACTTAAATCTTTATGTCGAACAAACAAAGTTCCTATAGTTATTATCATTGAACCTAAGGTTCAGTCAGAGAAGCTTCTATCTTACCAACTCAAACTGGGTTTTCAAAGCTCTGTTAGCAACTTCAAAGGCAATATTTGGATCATGGCTCGGAATGGATCTCCATTTCTGTGGTTGACTTTTGTGAATAATGTCTTACGGTCACTGTTTTTTCTCTGCTCTTGCCGGATATTGCCTTACTATCGGCTGTACATGTGAATAAAACCAAGGAGGGCAGAAGACTCCATTGGAATCAACTTTTGATGGTCCGACAGCGATGGAATTACCTATGGTTGGTTAGTGGTGACTTTAATGCTATTACTAGTATAGAGGAGAAGTTTGGAGGCCTACCGCCCTGCTATGTGTCTATGAAGGAGTTTCAAGAGTTTCAATCTGCTGCTGGCCTACAAGAAGTCCCGTACACAGGTAACCGCTTCACATGGGTTGATAGGCAATGTGGGTCACCCAAGATGGGCTCTCGGCTAGATAGGGTCCTGCTAGATTCTAAATGGCTAGCGTGGGCCCCTCTTTCGGTGTCTACTCATTTAAATAGATCAGAATCGGATCATGCTCCTATTTTATTATCTATTGAGAGTGAGAAGCCATCGTCTCCTCGGCCATTTCGATTCTTGTATTTTTGGAAAGATCATGATACCTTCCTATCGGTGGTGGAGGCAGCCTGGAACTCCGTTGATCATGTCAACAGTTTAGTCCGAGTTGGTCTTCGTCTGGGGGCTACTAGAAAGGCTCTTTCCTCTTGGAGCCGTGCTACGTTTGGTGATATTTTTCAGAAAGTTAAGAAGGCTGAAGATGCAGTGACCTCGATTGAAGCTGATTATGAAGCGGATCCTTCTCTTTGGCCTCAATGGTTTTTGGCTCGGGCCAATTTAAAATAGCAGCTCCGCATAGAAGATGCTAATTGGAAGCAAATAGCTCGAATAAAGTGGGATAAGGAAGGTGATAAGAACACTAAGTTCTATCACTCATGTGTGTCTTCCAAACGCAATCGTCTACATATTCATCATATCCTATCGACAGATGGTACTACACTCTCCTCCTTGTAAGACATTCAACGGAAAGCTAATGACCATTATAGCAAGGTATTTACCCCCCTCACACTGTTATTGAAGAAGGATATCTTGATCATATTCCTTGTATTATCTCGGATGAGGATAATAATACTTTGATTGCTAAACCTTCCATGGAGGAATTATTTTCTACTGTGAAGAGTATGGACCTTTGTAGTTCTTCGGGCCCGGATGGATTTTTAGGATCTTCTTCCTAGCATGCTGGCCGATCATCAGCAAAGATATTCTTGAGGCAGCATGTTTATTTATTATGGCTTTGCTCTGCCGAAATCTTTCACTAGTACGTTTTTGCTTCCAATTCCTAAATCTAAACATCCTAAAGTTCTCAATGACTATCGCCCGATTAGTTTGTGCAATTTTGTTAACAAAATTATATCAAAGTTATTGGCAAGGAGGCTAGTAGCTATTCTATCCCACATTATCTCTCCGGAACAAAGTGGTTTTGTTCAAGGTAGAGAAATTGTCGATAATATTATTATGGCACAAGAAATGATTTCGGCTATTGATCATAAGCATTGGGGAGGAAACATGGCAATTAAACTTGATATGAGCAAGGCGTATGATTAGATTAGCTGGGCTTTCCTCTTGCGGGTCATGAAGCAGTTTGGATTTTGCGATGAATGGAGGTCTATGATCCTTTATTTGGTAGACAATATTTGGTTCTCTACTCTTATAAATGGGAGGACGTTGGGATTCTTTCATGGCCAATGTGGTATTCGACAAGGTGACTCGATCTCGCCAGCATTGTTTATTATTGCTTCTGAAGCTCTGAGTAGAAGCCTAGTTCGCCTGAACTCCTCCACTGGCTTCTCAGGCTATTACTCGCCGAGAGGACGTCCTAGGGTGGCACATCTTGCATATGCTGATGATTTGCTAATTTTTTCAGGAGCAGACAAACGTTCTGTACAGCTACTTATGCAAGTTATTAAAAACTATGAAGCAAACTCAGGACAACGGGTGAATGCTATAAAATCGGCCATGTTACTATCCAAGAAAATTTCGAATCATAAGGCAATGGAGCTACAACATATGACTGGGTTTCAAATCCAACAAGGTTCTCTGGTCTATTTGTGATGCCCTATTATGACTGGTACAAGAAATGCAATGATGTATGATGAGTTGATAGGAAACATCCATACGAGGATCTCTGGCTGGAACAACAAACTCCTCTCCTATGGTGGCAGGTTGGTCCTAATCAAGGCTGTTCTTCTATGCCTGTTTATTATTTATCTGCATGTAATCCTTCTACTTCTGTGTTGAATCAAATTGAGAGCATGTTTGATAGTTTCTTATGGGGATCGAAAGATGGCATGCCAAAGAGATCTTGGCTCCGATGGGAGCGTGTGGCTCGAACGACAGTTGAAGGAGGTCTTGGCGTTCGACGTCTAGGGGATGTATTGGATGCGATGACGGTCAAGTTATGGTGGAAGCTTACATCGACTAATTCTCTTTGGGCAGGGTTTATGAAGGCCAAGTTTTATACTCATTCTCATCCCCAACAAGTAGAGCTTACCTCGGCTGCGTCACATGTTTGGAAGCGTTTAATTCGTTGGAGACAATTAGGCGAAGACTTCATTCTTGAAGATGACCAAGGCAATTTCTCATGGAATCAGATACGCGGCCAATTTCCTAAAGAGGTATATTTCAAAAACATCTGGAATAAGTGTATGCCTTCTAAGTGGTCGATATTACTTTGGAGGATTCTCTTCAATAAGTTGACGACGGATGACAATATTCAAAAAATTGGTTTCTCTATGGCCTCGACTTGTCACTGTTGTCCTAACCCTGTTGGGGAGACAGTGCTTCATATCTTTGGTGAAGGTGACTTAGCTTCATCGGTGTGGAATTACTTTCAAGTAGTTGTCGGAGTTAGATCGAGGAGAGCTGATATGTTACAAAGATTCCAGAGCTGGTGGTGGAAACGTCAGAAGCATGCTAAATAAGTTGTAGTAGGCGCCATATGCTGGGTATTGTGGAAAAATCGCAACAAATGGCGTTATGAAGCTTACTCCTTCTCCAGTGTCCAACTGATTTCTGAAGTTAAACGTCAAGTGAAGAAAGCTATGATTCGTTGTTCTCATGTCGAGCTTCCTATTTTGTAGTTAGCTCTCTTAGCTCTTTTGTAAACCTTTTTGACAATAGAATAAAAGCTCTGTTTAAATATATATATATATATATATATATATATATATATATATATATATATATATATATATATATATATATATAAACAAAAATATATATATATATATATTATTGCTATTAAATATATGTTAATTTGAAATAGTAATATTTTGTCTTAAAAATGTTCTTTTAGGTTGTGGGGAAATTGTCAGGGTAATATATACACTTGTATGTATACCAAATATATAAATATATATATATGAATTATTGTATTATGAGGTTTCCTTAAACTAATAGGTTTGAATAAGGTATTCAGACTATATATATATATATATATATATATATATATATATATATATATATATATATATATATATATAAATACATACTCCTAGGAATGGGCCATACCCTAAGAATAGATATTATTGAGAGTTGTATTTCTATTAAAAATATTTATTTAGATTTTCGGAGATTTATTATATAAGTAAATATATGAGTATATATATATGTATATATATATGTATATATATATATGTACAACAAAAAAAACATAAGAGGAAAGCCCAGCCCAACCCTCAGGCCGATCCCCCAAGCTTCCCACAAAGGTGCTCGGCCAACCGAACACCCCAAGCCAGCTCTCGAGCCTAACTTCCTACCAACCCAGGCCACAGCCAATGCAGCCCCAAGCTATTTCCCCAACAGCAGCAAAGTGAAACCCGACCCACACAGCGTGGTTATATATATAATTGTATAGAGAGAGCCGAACGGAGGAGAAGGATTCGATATACAAAACCCTAAACGATCGCAACGCCACGCCACCCCGCTGGCTGGGCAACCACCCCGACCCCGTGTGCGCCACCGTCGTACGCGCCACCGCCGTGCGCCGCCATGGGCCACTGGCCGGACGTCCTCGCACGCGCAGAACAGAGCAAGGCAGCAGCAGCGGCAATGCATCGGGCTGACTTCGCAGCAGGCTCGTGACCTACCCACGCGACATTTTTTTGATTCGATTTTGCAGGTATACACCCAACCTATACCACTTCAATTGTCTTCAAATAGATTTAAATATAGTGCACTAGATCGATCAGAAAATTAGCACAAACGTCACGAAAAATCCTGTTCAAAACAGAACATAAGGCAGTCCACCCACCCATGTTCGAGGATCGATTCCGATCGATCTTTTAATAGTTTAGAAGTTGTTCTTGAATACAGTTATAGACCACATATAGAACTCTAAAACCCTTCAGATAGATTAATTTTTCGATCACTGTATAAAGAGTAATTGGATTGCATAGTTACCGAAAAACATGTTTTCAAACTTGTGATATTTCAATAAAACTCTCCGGTACGACGTGCGTCCCGTCAATCCGGGCGACGTGGTCGCGCAACGTAAGCATCGAAAGGCGTGTACGAATATTGCGGACGTATGGGCTTTGATAGAATTCAAATTGGTTGCGTATGCGCGATAAATTTGATGTGTATCCGTCGAAATTCACCGTATCGACCTCTGTGCAAATTTTCTAATTACTTTGTGCACATTTGTCACATCGAGACAAAACTTACGCCAACAGGACCGTATCATTTTTTTGGTCCTGTATGCCAAGTTTGGTCAGATTCTGAAACAGTTGATCGAATTGCCGTTTTGCGGGCCCCGCTGTCCGACTCAATGGGCAATTTTATGCACGACATACTGGAATCCAACTTTGGACATACGGTTGGGTTCGTATCATCAAAACGAATCCGTAGACATGTAGTTTGATGACTTTAGAGACTATTGACTCTGACACATTTTTCGTTGCAAAGCGGGTCCAACTACGGACACCATTTTGACCTGAAATTATCGTTTTGCCCATGTGTCCAGAATTGGACTTAAGGATAGGCAACTCTAGCTAATTTGACTATTCTGAGAATGTTGGCATTGTCTGTTTCAGCTTTCGGAGACAATTGTGATGATTTGGACTTTATGGCTTAGCAGTTAACTATATTTTGTTGGATCTGCGTGCAACCTCCAGGCAAGTATACCTTGCCTCCCTCTACAGTTTATTTACATGCATATTTCTATTATTATATAGTTTTCCTAGTAGATTATTGACATATGATTTGTACATCGTGCATGCTAGCACACATATATATAGTCCTTGTTTATAGTTAGCTTTGTAATTCATATTGGATATATGTATATAGTTCTTGTTCATAGTTAATTTTGTAGTTCATATTAGATTAGTTCTCTTGTGTATCTTGATTGGGTCATGTCGTGTCATCACCTGAACCTGGACTGATTCGCATCGTGTCATAGGATGAATAAGTCATAACGGAACTGCTGTACCTTGAATTCTTGAAGCTAACCTGCGAGTCCACACTAGGGGCGAGGGTTAGTAGTTATCTGTACCTTGATTCTTGAAGCTAACCTGCGAGTCCACACTAGGGGCAAGGATTAGTAGTTATTTGTCTGCACCTGTGAGTTCATAC
>JANAVB010041620.1:21278383-21294266 GCA_029216955.1 Iris pallida
GCATAAACACATTAGAATGGTCAGGTAACCCTCGTCAATTTCATATCACCCCCATTCCATTAGTAGCTTGGGACAATGTTGCATCGCCGTATAGTGTACTATCCCTTGTCCTTATTTGGTTGGAGGGGTAGTCCACAGTTTTGATGATGAGGTATTAGATCTTGTTACGATTGGGACTATTTGCTTTACTTGTGATTTATGACATAGTATATATATATTCAGTTATGTGGCATATTTTTTATGTATCTTGTTACGTTCCTCTGAGGACCTGGTTATCTCTCTAATTGTGTTCTATTGTCATTCACAGGTATTCGAACCATGGCCGTAATCTTCTCCATTCCCCCGAAGATAATTGCTTTTGGTTCGTCTTGCCATTTTATCGATCATTTCTTTGTATATTTTCTTTCATTTCAATTAGTTGGTAGTGGATTTGTCTCCGCCCAACTACATGTATAAATGAAATTTTTTATAGTTGATTCATATTATTATTCTCTTATTTAGTGAATAAGATTTAGTTGTCTTGGTTTACTATATTTTATAGCTTATGGATACATATGAGGTTTCCATATATTGGAGTATTCTTCGTATGTATGCAGCTGGCATGTCTACGTACCTAGTCCTAAGTATTTTAGGATTGGGGCATTACATATTTTGTGGTGGCCCATGCAGGTCTAGTTTATCACTTCGGTTACGTTACTGTACCAATGTGAGTCTCATATATAGGATTAGAGTTTAGGATCTCATACACATACTTGATCCCTCTATTGAATTCCAATTTTGAACTCTCGTTCGACTACTTTGACTTCCTTTTGCTTTATTTTTTCGGCTTTAAAACTTATCCTTTCCCTTCGTGTTTGATAAAGAGGTTAGAGAGATAACTCATACTAGTTATACGTAAGATGCTGTTAAAGCACCTTCCTAGTCGAACTATTATAAGTTGGGTAGTATGCCTCACGGTCTACCACCATGTATTCTTATAACACAATAATGAAGTATAACTGGGTGACAATGAATATATGCTAGTATAGAAAGATATGATTACCTAGAATATAGAGATTTGGTAGCCCATACCTCATTGGTCAACCAAGGCCTGATACAAGAGACAGTAGGACGACTGTATAAGCAAAAACACCGGACAGGACTTAGGTCCTTATGAAACTTGAACTATTTATAACTGCTTTCGTCATTATCTCCCGTACTTATACTTTGAACTACCATGAATTATGACGTTATTTATAGCCTAGTTTTATAAGCTTATCCTTTATTGAGCTTGTTCAGGACATATGTATACTGGGGACGCCCACAAGCATATTGTCTAATTAGAATCAATGTGTTATGGTCTGATCAACCATAGAGCACTTGGTTCGCTCTTCATATGATTATCTCACATGGATTGAGATATAGAGGTATCTAAGATCTCATCCGTGACTGTATTGACAATTCCTCTAGAATTATACATTCGCCTTTGAATCGCATAATTATATTCGATGACATCTTTCTTGAACTCTTTATTGTTTTGTCTTTCACTGATTAGAAAGACGAACACTTGTATTTGATAGATATATACAGAGTATCCCCCATGGCCATGATAGTTGTATACACAAGTGTGGTTACCATCGGCTGGCCATGTGACTACAACCTTGCCTTGAGTACTTGTCCTCCCCTCGACCCTAAAGCTAATATCATGACCTTCTAGTTATAGAATCTGAGAATGATTATGACCTTACCCTTGGTCAAACACAAATCTAGGAGACTATCTAATCTCTAGGAATCAATTATTATGAGCCTCCAATTATTCATCTTGATTTTTGGCTTAACAGCAACCCGTATGCCTCAACTCAACATTTACTTGACTAGGCCTCCACAGTTTAGACAAAAGAGAAATTTTGAGTGAATAGATTCTAAGCCTCTAAAATTGTATGAGTTACTAGTTTACCAATTGATCAGAATAAGTTGATCTCCATTAGGATGATAATTAGTGACTTATGAACTCCCACTTTCTTTTTAGATCTTTTGGTAACCCTTACCGGGACAATAATATTCGGAGCACGAGACCAGCGGTTACTTTCCAACAAATTGCACATACGAGACATAGACGACTCCACCTTCATGAAGATATATCATGTCCCACCAAAATACGTCCCCTTGTACTCTATTTTTATGATACGACTTTCGAGTCAAAAAGGCCAGCTATAACCCCTATCATAATACCATTGTCCTTTCTGACTTTATTTAGGGATCCAACCTCGACTAAAATCTTTTCACCCAATATATAGTTGTGATCTATTCGAAGCGTACTACGCATATGCCACTAGTGTGCCACTCAATTGAGTCTTCTTGTGCTACTCGAACACAAAAGTCACAGAAGGCGTATTCTCGGGCTCTAGGAACCTGGTTAACCAACCCGGCTGAAAATTTGCCCAACCACTTGACTTGGAACCTAAATAAGATTACCCTAACCGACTAGGAATGACTCAGATTGTTTCATAGCATCTCACCTAGTCAATATAGATTAAAACCCATAATTCGACCAATCAAAGATCGATGTCCCGTTTGAGAATCCCTTAAGACCTAGTTAAACTCATTCTTGCATGTCGTCAAATTTGGACTATAAAACCAAGCTTCCTGTAATATATCCTTATACCTATTTTGTAGTCCCCATCTCTTGGTCCACTAATTCTTCTTCCATAAATTTAGTAAACATATCTCTTCTAACCGTATATGCCCTCCCTCTGACATTCGATGAATGTTATGCTTTGAGGTCCCTGGTAGCCTGTGGGACCATACCTGATTTTCCTGCAGACAGAGTGCCCATGCGTTGAAGGTTTGTTCTTAACTGCATAAATATATTAGAATGGTCAAGTAACCCTCGTCAATGTCATATCACCCCCGTTCCATTAGTAGCTTGGGACAATGTCGCATCGCGGTATAGTGTATTACCCCTTATCTTTGTTTGGTTGTAGGGGTAGTCTACTATTTCGATGATGAGGTATTAGATCTTGTTACAATTGCGAATATTTACTTTACTTGTAATTTATGACATAGTATATATATATTCAGTTATGTGGCATATGTATCTTGTTACGTCCCTCTGAGGACCTGGTTATCTCTCCAGGTGTGTGCTATTGTCATTCACAGGTATTCGAGCCATGGCCGTGATCTTTTCCATTCCTTCGAAGATGATTGCTCTTGGTTCATCTTGCCATTTTATCGATCATTTTCTTGTATATTTTCTTTCATTTCAATTAGTTGGTAGTGGATTTGTCTCCGCCCAACTACATGTATAAATGACAAATTCATAGTTGATTCATATTATTATTCTCTTATTTGGTCGATAAGATTTAGTTGTCTTAGTTTACTGTATTTTACAGCTCATGGATATATACAAGGTTTTCATATATTGGAGTATTCTTCGTATGTATGCAGCTGACATGTCTACGTACCTAGTCCTAAGTATTTTGGGATTAGAGCGTTATATGTTTTTGTAGTGGCCTATGTAGGTCTAGTTTATCACTTCGGTTACGTTAATGTACCGATGTGAGCCTACGTATATTGGATTCGAGTTTAGGATCTCATCCACATACTTGATCCCTCCATTGAATTCCAATTTTGAACTCTCGTCTGACTACTTTGACTTCCTTCTGCTTGATTCCTTTCGCTTTAAAACTTATCCTTTCCCTTCGTGCTTGATAAAGAGGTTAGAGAGATGACTCATACTAGTTATACGTAATATGATGTTAAAGCACCTTCCTAATTGAACTCTTATAAGTTGGGTAGTATGTCTCACGGTCTACCACCACGTATTCTTATAACACACTAATGAAGTATAACTGGGTGACATTGAATATATGCTAGTACAGAAAGATATGATTACCTAGAATATAGAGAATTGGTAGCCCATACCTCATTGGTCAACCATGGCCTGATACAAGAGACAGTTGGACGACTGTATAAGTAAAAACACCGGACAGGACTTAGGTCCTTATGAAACTTGAACTATTTATAACTGCTTTCGTCATTATCTCTCGTACTTATACTTTGAACTACCATGAATTATGACGCTATTTATAGCCTAATTTTACAAGCTTATCCTTTATTGAGCTTATTCAGGATATATGTATACTGGGGACGCCCACAAGCATATTGTCTAATTAGAATCAATGTGTTATGGTCTGATCAACCATAGTGCACTTGGTTTCGCTCTCCATATGATTATCCTACGTGATTGCGATATAGAGGTATCTAGGATCTCATTCGCGACTGCATTGACATTCCTCTGGAATTATACATTCGCCTTTGAATTACATAATTGTATTCGATGACATCTTTCTTGAACTCTTTATTGCTTTTGTCTTTCACTGATTAGAGAGACGAACGCTTGTATTTGATAGATATGTACTGAGTATCCTCCATGGCCATGATAGTTGTATACACAAGTATGGTTACCATCGACTGGCCATGTGACTACAACCTTGCCTTGAGTACTTATCCTCCCCTCGACCCTAAAGCTAATATCATGACCTTCTAGTCACTAGAATCTGAGAATGATTATGACCTTACCCTTGGTCAAACACAAATCTAGGAGACTATCTAATCTCTAGAAATCAATTATTATGAGCCTCCAATTATTCATCTTGATTCTTTGCTTAACTAGCAACCTGTATGCCTCAACTCAACCCTTACTTGACTAGGCCTCTACAGGTTAGACAAAAGAGAAATTTGGAGTGAATAGATTCTAAGCCTTCTAAAATTGTATGAGTTACTAGTTTACCAATTGATCAGAATAAGTTGGTCTCCATTAGGATGATAATTAGTGACTTATAAACTCCCACTTTCTTTTTAGATCTTTTGGTAACCCTTACCGTGACTATAATATTCGGAGCACGGGACCAGCGGTTACTTTCCAACAAATTGCATATACGAGACATAGACGACTCCACCTTCATGAAGATATATCATGTCCTACCAAAACACGTCCCATTGTACTCTATTTTTATGATACGACTTTCGAGTAAAAAGGCCAGCTATAACCCCTACCATAATACCATTATCCTTTCTGACTTCAGTTAGGGATCCAACCTCGATAAATCTTTTGACTCAATATATGGTTGTGATCTACTCGAAGCCCACTACGCAAATGCCACTAGTATGCCACTCAATTGAGTCTTCTTATGCTACTCAAACAAAAAAGTCACAGAAGGCGTATTCTTGGGCTCTAGAAACCTGGCTAACCAACCCGACTAAAAATTTGCCAGACCACTTAACTAGAAACCTAAATAAGATTGCCCTAACCGACTAGGAATGACTCAGATTATTTCATAGCATCTCGTCCTGTCAATATAGATTAAAACCCATAATTAGACCAATCAAATATCGATGACCTATTTAAGAATCCCTTAAGACCTAGTTAAACTCAGTCTTTCATGTCGTCATATTTGGACTATAAAACTAAGCTTCCCATAATATATCCTTATACCTATTTTGTAGTCCCCATATCTTGGTCCACTAATTATCCTTCCATAAATTTAGTAACCATATCTCTTGTAGCCTATGTTATGAGATGAATACATATGCTCTCCTTCTTGTTGACACGTTGTTACATGAATTATTATCATGGATCTCTACATACTATATTTCTTGATTATCATGTTTTCCGTGTTTCGTGACTTGTTTGAGTCCATAAGTACTAGTCGGGAGGAGAAATATCTTAGTAGACTTGTGAACTACCCAGAACCATCTTCCGTGTCTTTCATGGAGAATAGCAGCCACTACAATATACGTACGGGGTGCCGGATTTATCACCTAGCCGTTCACATGTCGAATCTGATATTTCAAAATACGTAGATAGTTGTCATTTACTTGATTCTCCTTGTTTCTTTACCACATGCTATGTCACCCTATTTACATGTTCTTCTAGTTGATATATCCTGTTGTAGAGTTATCTACTTTCTTTCTTGATTTTCCATGATATTGGTATTATTTACTAGATTATTTTATATATGTTATTTTATGTCTTGTAAATTCTATTATGTTTTTGAATAGCATGTCGGTCTGTGTGCTTATTCCATTCATGACTGGAAACCAATATTTTTAGGTTAGCCGTGGCTTCTCTTAGCATTGGAAGATACGAGTGTACTTGCTGGCCAAAACCTAGAGATAGTTAAATAGAGATATTGTAGTCATTTTTCAATATCTGTAAGAATATTGTACTCTTCTTTAAATATAAATCTTGTAAATATTGTAATTAACTTAAAAATGTGTATTAGCAATAAAGTTATTGTTTATATGATTTTGAGCATTATGGCTAGACATCGTTCTACCATCGACATTGTGGCGTAGGCTGGCTTGAACACACACTCGTATCCCGAAAGTGGGTATGGGCCGTGACAGATTGATACTAGGATTAGCTACCTAGATCATTCTTGATTGAGAGTCGCTTCCCTCGGACTACAATTGAGATAAATATAGATTGTGAGTGCTTGCCTTACTCTATAGGATTGATTTCATTTATTGTTAGCCACGTCAAGTATTATGTTTCTCTATGACATGTCAACTCTTAGATTTTTTTGTAATGTTTCTTGTCTTTTCATGTATTTTATTTACTGTTACAAATGGCACACACACACACACACACACACACACACACACACACACATATATATATATATATATATATATATATATATATATATATATATATATATATATATATATATATATATATTTTGTCCCCTGACCTGGTGATCTCTCCAGGTTAATGTTAAGCTCACTTTATAGGCTAGATGGTGATTGATGATTGCATTGTCCAAATTACAGGTATATACTTGTTGATATCTTCATTATATTCCTCTGGCATTATATTTATTTTTCATGACTTTATTCTGCTGATATGGCCTAGTTTCACAAGCTTTTTTTTTCATGAGCATGTTCAGACAGATGTATTAAGGTATGGCCAACTTTATTATATATTGTATTTCTTGGTATTTTATTCTTATGGAATCGATATATTATTGTTTGATAATCATTAGTACACTTGGTTCTCACTTGAGATAATAACCTGTGGATTGAGATATAGTTGGACTTGCTAGCTATAATTAGACTGGACCTCTAAACAGCTTTTAGTATTCGAGTAGGTTTGGAGTTCACTTGATACATAGCTGGCATATTTACGTATCCTGGTCCTATATATTTTGGGTCTGGGACGTTACAGAGGTGTACCTCGTTGAGAGCTAGAAAGATAGCCCACATTGAAAAATACTCCAAGTAGGTATCTTACTATAATAAAATGCTTGGTTGTGAAAGATGCACGTAGGTGGTGACCCAAGTGGTGGATGCCATGTGGGATTTTTTTCTATTACGATTAAGTTTAAACTCCTTAAGAAATTAATTATGCTTTTTATCACACTCTTAGGAAATTCTATTTGGAGCTAAGTCTGCGAATCGGGCTCAAGGGCGAAAAGTGGCATTTTGATGGCGCACTTAGCACGTTAGCATCATTATATGGCGCTTGTGCGCATTCATTGCGCTTATACAAAAAATTTATGCACGAGGTACATGAGCGGGCGCTGAGCAGCTCTGTGCGGACAATGAGCGTGCTATGCGCTTATGCGCCCATTCAAGCATGCACTGCAGTGCATATATGTGCATTTGCGTATACACTAATTTGTGTAAGTGTAAGCCCCCTGAATTTCTAGAATTTATTTTCGAATTTTCTAAATGATTTATTCTCGATAATTCATTTTTAATTGATTAATTTTGATCATTAAATGCTCTTTACCGTGACTTTGATTTCTAGAGCATCAGGGATGCCAGTCTCTGGAAACTTTCTTCTCTAAGTTTGTAGTAGACGAGATTATCTTCAAATTGATATATCATGTCCCACTCGAACTTGTTCCCTTGTGCTCCATTTGTTTCGCACAACTTTTGGGTCAATTTAGACCAATTTATCGTCTGCCATAATTCGTGACTTAACTTCCAACTTAATTTCTGGACCCGATATCGGTCCAATCCAGTCAACCCAATATATGGGCCTGGCCTGTTTTGAGTCTACTATGCACGTGCCACTTGCGTGCCACCAAATTGATCTCCCTTGTGCTCCCATTTTATTCATAATTTTAATTGGGTTAAATTTGTTATTTTAATTAAATCTTGGCCCCAAGCTTGTCAAACTTGACCCAACACCCAACCCAAATTGGTGTGACCCTACCATGTCTACCTACACACCCACTGATATTTTCCCCGTGTTTTCTACTCAAAAAAAAAACTTCCTCTTTACACAAATATCTCTATTTCTCTCTCTTATGTATATATATATATATACATATATAATATATATATAATTTTCTCTCTCTCTCCCCTATTATACAGAAACACACCCCACCTCACTCCCCTCACAGCCGACCTTATTCCCTCTCTCTACTTTCTCTCAGTCTTCTCTCTCTCTAATAATCTCTATCTCTCACTTTCTATATATAATATATATACACACATATATATATTATAATCTATCTCTCTCTCTTTCCTTCCTCACACACCAAAGACAACCCCTCCCCAAATCTGCCGATAGCATAGCCCCCCATGCTTTCCTCTTTCCTGCTTTTTCTTCTTCTTCATTTCTTCATTTAAAAAAAAACCAGCACCACCATTAATATCGTCACCATCACCACTTCACCACCGCCACCACCTTCCTCCTCGTCTCTCCTCTTCCTCCCTTGTGCGGCGCTACAAGTGCACAGCAGCAGCTAGCAATACAGCCGCAACAGCAGCTCGCTGCACAGTAGCAGTAGTGTGCAGCAGTAGCAGCAGCTGTACGCAGCAGAAGCCGCGGCCGCCGGCCGTGCACCGCCGCACGCCTCTGCGTGGCCGGCCTTCCCTCAACCTCGCGCAGCTCCGGCAAACCCCCGACGAGAGTCACGTGCTGCGCACCTTCGCCCCCGGCATAGAACACGGGCTATTCGTGCATTTATACGAAATCCCATCATGACGCACGATTTCGAATTTCAGAATGTACATCTCGGGGCAGCAACTTCGTGCATGTTTTTTTCGCAAAATCTGACCGTTGGATCGGCGATTTCTTTGCTCCGTCTCAATCTCAATATATAGCTCTTCACTTATCAATTTTCGTCCGTTAATTTTATCGTTTGATACATGAAAACCGGCCATCAATTTGACCGTTTAAATTGTGTTATTTTGGACAGTTTTGCGGAGCCAACTTCGTCGGTTCGTATCTCCTTCATCACAGCTCCGTTTGGCGTACCACTGGTTCCTATGCGCAGCTGGTATAACCCTCTTCCTACCCCTTAAGTTTCGTTTCATCGTGAGCACGTTTGATTGGTTGAATTCGATGCCAAAGTTGGCCGTCCGAATTCATAATTTCTAAGTTGTTAATTTCTATTTTTGAACCCGGGACTCCGAATTCAATTTCTGACACTACCAGTAGACTCATGGTGTCGTTCTGGCACGTTTTCATATAAAGTTTGTTAGATTTGGAGGACGTGGGCCCTGGCATGCATTTCGGGGGAAAGCGGGCCCCACAGTCCGGGTCAACGGAACTTTTTGACGTCGGCTCATCGAAATCTAATTCCGGATATACCGTTAAGTTCGTATCTTCATTATGGACTCGTTGACATATAATTTGCTAGCTTTTAGTGGACATTGGTTCCGACACGCATTTCGGTACAAGTCGGATACCAATATCCGGGTCGACGGATAATTTTGAGATCGGCTCATCGGAATCCAATTATGGACATACCATTGAGTTCGTATCGTCATTCTGGACTCGTTAACATATATTTTTTGAGTTTTGAGGACATTGGCTCCGACACGTTTTTTCGTGCAAATCGGAATTTTAATGTTCTGGTCAACGGACCAATTTGAGATCGGGTCAACGGAATCCAATTCTGGATACACCTTTGGATTCTTATCATCATTCAGGATTCATGGACATATAATTTGTTAGGTTTAGTAGACTAGTATTCTTGTATATTTTTGGTGCAAAGCGGGTCCGACACGGACACCGTTTTGACCTGAAATTACTTTTTGTCCCTGTGTCCAAATTGGACTTATGGACAGGTTATCCTAGCTAATTTGACCATTCTGGACACGTTGGTAATGGTTGTTTTACCATCCGACAATATTTGTAGGTTTTTCCCTTATCTATCACCCTATTATTATTATAATCTTTCTCTTTGTTTGTATTTTGAGATCCTTCGATTTTAGTGATTTTCCAATCACTGAAATTGAATGTGTTGACCATGTAGATGTTTATAGAGACTAGCCTTGACCCTGTTTGACCATGGTTGACTGCTTTGATTGAACGTCGAAGTAGAGTCAACATTGACCTAGGTTAGACTAGTTTTGACCTTGGTTGACCACAGTTGACTATTTTGACCAAACAGTCAACCGAAAGTCAACCGTAGCCTAAAATTGATTAGAACTGGACCGAAGTTGACCAGTTGACCCAAAGTCAACTGTTAGTCAACGTTAATCGAGTTTGAACTAGAGTTCACCTAGGGTTGACCAGAGTTGACCAGTTGACCAAAAGTCAACTGTAAGTCAACCATTGACTTAGATTGACCTAGTTTGACTTAGTATGACTTGATTTTACTTCCAAATCCTTATATTGATACAGTATTCCATCTATATGTCCTCGAGAAACTGTTCTTGGACTCAGTTAACATATTTCCACCAGATCTCAGGCGAGTACATTCTCTGATAATATTCTGTTTTAAGATATCGTCTATGTTTCTTGTATTTAGTGTAGATATCCTTGTTCTCTTGACACATTATTTATATGGATTGGTATTTCTCTGGATCCCATCATGAGATGTTATTCCTCGCTTTCCTTAGTATATCTTGTGCAAGTCTTTCTTGTTCCTTATGCATTGTATAGACACGATTCCTGTGAAGGCTAGCTACCCTCTCAGAGAATCGTGTGTCATGATGTGTCATGGTTGGATCCACTACACTAGTCGGGGACAGGGAGTATTAGTGCAGATGTGTGGTCATTATCTACCTTATTTATTCTTGTAGACCTTGTTGAATAGCCAATCCTACACTCCACGTATGATTGGCCGGATCATTAGACCTTGTACAGACCCAAGCCGGCCACATGTTGAAACTATTACTCACACACTTAGATAGATGATTTTGATTCTTGTACATGCCATGATCAGTTTTACTTGCCTAGTTCTAGCTTTAGATTTACAGCTTACCTTGCCATTATACTCACATGTACATTTCATAATTTTTTGTATATTCTCTCTATTTACTGCTACATTTCAATATCGTCTAATTAGAACTATTATTTGAGATTTGTACTCGTTCCATCCTGACTGGATATGTTAAAAATATTTTAGGATTTGTTATGTCATTATTGGACTACAGGATGTTGCTAGCTGGGGTGGTTCTCGGTATTCTTCACCGTGAGTTGTCTATTGAGGAGCTCTAGGTCTGGTAGTTATTTAGTTTGTTATTGTTTTCCTCTGTTTATTCTTGTCTCATATGATCCTTGTAGATTCTAGTTGTTCTAGTGATATTGCTATTATTTCTTTTCTTATCTTTCTTAGTTTCGTGATGTGACATGAGTACATTTCTAGTTATGGATCTTTAGATGTTAAAGTTAGTATCGGATACTTGACAGTGCTCTACCGCCGATACTGCGGCGTAGGCTGGGCGTGGCCTACGTATTCGTACCCGTATATTCGGGTACGGGTCGTGACAGTAAGCGCACATGAGTTGCTGCATTGCTGTGCCTATGCACGCATGAGCAACAGCTGTTGTGCTGCTACGTGCATGAATCAACTGATTGCAGGATTTAGAATATCAATCTTTGTTGTAGGAGTGATATTTTAGTCCCATATCGGCTAGGAATGGAGATGAGATTTCTACCCTTCTCTAAAATAAAGCCCTTTGCATCCTTTTGGAGATTCACTAAAAATGAAATTAAAGAAGTCCAGAAGTCCATTTAGTCACATACAGAGGTTACTACGAGAATTGTAGAAGTTCTATTTGAACTTTCTGGTTCCTGAAAGCGGATCGTGTGGGGATGAATTTACTTTGAGCAACGATGGCCTTCACCACCCAGCAAGAATAATTTTTATTCTATCTTCTTCTCCTTCCTTCTTCTAACTTAAATGTTCTATCTCAAGTAACATCTTTTGCAGGAAGAATGAGTTTTTATCTTGTAATACATTCTATCTCAATTGCAACTATGTTTCCAAGGAAGAAAGAATTACTTTCAGTCAGTTTGTAACTCATTATTGATAAGTTGTAATCGAAAATATTTATAGTGTCCAATTAGAAGAGACACCAGATGGTAAACTGTTTGTGTGAACTTCTGATCTCGACTACAACGTCAGGATCAGAGGATCATCTAGGAGGTCTTGCATGATATCTATGTTCATGGCCTCTGTTCTACATCTTTATCTATCGGGACTAACAATCTAAAGCAAGATACGAGTAAGATGGAGAACTACCATACAATCCTTTCGATACAAATTTGAGCGAACTTGAAAAAAAATTGACGGACAGACACTTCTAATCATTTAGATGAGGAAGAAGTTTTTGTCAAATACATTGGATGTGTGTTGAGCCAACCTATCCAGAATAGATGACGCACGGAACATGGCAGATGGATTACACCTTAGTGCATGGAGATTACAACTTGTACTAGAGAGGACGGGGAGTCTCTCAAGAAGTATCTCAAGACAAATGAGAAGAAGACCAAGACATTTGTCGTGACTCATTGTGTGGGAAGCCTTTGTGCGCCAACATCTATGCGGCAGTATTTGCATATAGTTTATGCACCGTAGTATATGTGTGTCGCCTTTACCCAGCTGTATCTGGTCATAGTCTCTATATGTCAGGAATTATGTAGCTGATTGTGTGCATGGGTTATGCTCGAATTATGTGTATGGGTATTGTAGCACCTGCTTCCTAGATTTTTTTAATTTTATTTAGGGTTTCCTTGGAATCACAAGTAGGTCGTACCTAAGTCTGTAGGTGCAATATGCTACTATAGGGTCACTTAGGGTCTCTTTGTTCTCTAGGTAGTCCTAAATATATTATTTATATTTTTATATTTTTGAGGATTTTTGGATTTTTTAGGTATTCAATATTTAAGGATTTATTATTTTTGAGGACTTTAAAGTCATTTGGGGGTATTCTGAGTGTAACTACCACTTTTCGAGAATATGGTATTTTCGTCTTTTCTAATCCTTATAACAATTGAAAATTTATTTCGTATTAATTGTAATGATTTTATTTTTAGTTTTTCCATGATGATATTGTTTCATATAATTAAATATAGGATATGATTAGTTGCTAGTTGTTAGCCACTAGTTAAAACTAGATGTTAGTAAACCTAAATGGATCCAACTAGACTTTTCATGACACCATTAGTGAATCCATTAGTTTATCGTGTTATACCTATTTATTTAGAGAGCAATGAGTAGAAAAAAACCCTCCTTAGTTAATGAAACCTTTCCTAATTAAACCCCCTTCCTAAAACAAACCTTCATGACTAATAGGAGGGCTTATTAGGCACTTTACATGGGATTTAGGGTTAGAGTTCATGGCTGGTTATAACACTATAAAGATCCCTCTTGAGTTCATTTATTAGCCTTTAGGAAACCCTAACTTGCCTCCATTTTATTCTTTTTCATTTGAGAAAAAGAACCTACTCCACCATTCCTAATTGTTTCCCAACCCTCTCAAATTGTCATTCCAAGGAGGCTAGATCTTGGACTTGCAAGGAGAGATCCTTGGAAGAGAGAAGCTTGAAGGAGGTGTCCATTCTTGGAGATTGTGTCCACTTGTGTCCATTGGTGATATTTTATTGGGAATCCATCTCTCAATAGGTAAATTCTGAATTTAACCCTTCAAATTGATTCTAATTAGTGTCATTTGTCATTTAGGAACCACCCATGCATTAGGGCTACCCAGGGGAAGCTTGGGCTTCAATGAACCCATTTGGCGACCTTTTTATATGGTTTTTGTGTCATTCTTGGAAAAAAATCCAAGAATAAACACAAGTTTATCATTGAGTAATCTAATTAGGTTTGTTAGAATGTTGTGAGGCTAGCTACGTGTCAACAATTGGATACAATAGGACACGGGATCAATTTAGAGGTTTTTGAGCCTCTACACATGTGTGTCCATGCCCAAATGCACATGGCACTTGACACTAGCCTAGTGGCTCACTGATTAGGTGTGTCTTTCTATTTTAGGCTTGTCTAGAAGTTTGGTAGGATTCGAAGGTTTGAATGAGTATTTAGGCATATCGTAGGTTTGAGCACCAAGTGTTCGACACGTGTCCTTAATAGAATTTTTGTGTCCATTTTGAGTTGATTTTGGGTACGTGTCCTAAATAGGATACGTGGTGTGGTGTCATGATATCTATGAAACACACGGTTAGTTTTGAATATACATGTGCGTATATATATGAGTGCCTCTATATAGTGTATATATAGGCTTGTGGGAGTGTGCCTATGGGCTAATATGTGAGTGTGTCATGTGAGTAGTGTGTGCAAGTGTCAAGTGAAAGGGTGAACTGTCATCGTGACAGTAGTGAGTTAGAGGGCATGTGAAAATGTCAAACTTGTGTAGTAGAGTTTTGAGTGTGTGGTTCATAGATAGCCAATATGGGGGAACTAGTTCAGGACTGATATTGTACTGTTAAGTGAATAAATGAGTGTATATGCATCATAGAGTGTGTGATATACATGTGGATGTAATTACACATGTGAGTGGTGTCAAAGTTAGTGAGTCTTTATAGGCCAGGAAGGGGTGCAAAAGTGCAGTGAACTGATGTATAGCAGCAGTATCAGATGTTAGATAGGTAAAGGGTTTTTGGTTGACCTGTTGCATAGGTAGAGGGCACTTGTGGGTGTAGGTAAGTGACAGTTAGGGAGTATCCTATATGGCTAATATATGTGTGTGCAATTCCTGTAGGTAAGTACTTGTGTTCGATCCTTAGAGGGGCTCAGGTAAGGAACCCTATAACATAGGCATTCTACTGTTTGTGTGTGAGCAGTCAGTAGAGGTTGGGAATTTGGGCAGCATGTATCAGTATGGCTAAAGATGAGGGGAAACTGACTTGAAGTTTGTGTGTGTGTATCATGATTAGAGGAGTAAAGACTGGTGGATGGGAGGTATCATGATGAAATTGAAGACTGGATGGATGGAGGTATCATGATAAAATTTAAGAACTGATTAGAGGAGTGAAGGTCGGGAATACTAATTTGTATCAGTCCAACTGTTATGGACTGATCTTATTCAAGTCCTTGACTGAACTGAATTGTAGGGTAGCAGTGGGGATTTTGGATGGGGTTAGTCGATCAGTCCATGGGACTGATAGTGTTGCTTAGTCCATAAGGACTGATGTTGGTCAGTCTTGGATTGACTTGCCAGTATCCAACTGATCAGTGTATCAGTTATGAACTGATGAGAGTACCGGTTATAAACTAAGAGAGTATCAATTATAAACTGATGAGAGTATCGTTATAACCTGATGAGTGTCTCAGTTTTAGACTGATATAGAGTATCAGTCTTTTAACTGATATGGCAGTGAGAAAGGAAAGGTGGCCAATAATTGTAGAAGATATGGATATGCAGGTAACCCTACTATTGGCAGTGAGTAGGAGTACAAGGGGTCATGTGTGAATAATGTTCTAGGATTTGGGTATATAGTGATTAGGGGTTTCATGTGTTCATATATGAACTGTCATACATATGTGGGTGATATCATTAGAAGAGAGGGGATCTCGAGTACAGTTTGAGATATTAGTCACTGAGGATGATACAGGGATTTAAGTTCAAAATCTGGGAAGGGAGGGTCCAGATAATAGGAGACCCAGTCCATTTAGTGGTCGAACAATAGTAG